>JAOEHY010030431.1:0-19102 GCA_025447955.1 Psilopsiagon aurifrons | reverse complement strand
GGAAAAAAAAAACAACACAGCTCCACACCGGCTACCAAGAAGGAGAAAAATGACTGCTACTGCCGAACCCAGGACAAAATCATATACAGTAAGGAGTAGGGCTCACCCCTTTCTTGCTTTTAAAAGTGTTTCCTTCTTTAAGCTTTGAACTTAGTCCCATTATATCAAACGTACCCATTAAAAAGGAAATCAATCCACATATTCAAATTACTGACATTTACCCTACAAGGAAAAGAATCAGTATTGTAAACTTGGGTCATGAGCATATTTTTCTTGTATGTTACAAAGCTTTGGGTATCTTGTGATCACAGTTAAACAATAACTCTAGTATACAAGAAAAAAAGCCTTGTTATGTTATGAAAACATCAACACATATCAAACAATTGAATTATACTTCATAGGTATAATAATTAATATGTGCAAAAAGGAGAACAAAAGATCAAAACAACTTAATTAAATGTCAGACTTTACAAGCATATCCTCACCTATGATACACAGACTTAAAAGCATGTAGGCAAGACTCACAGTAGGAACCACTCTTTGGTTTTATTAATTACTGGAATAGTTAGATAGCATTTACTGAAGAAAATACAGGATCATTTAATGGAAATGCAGAAGTTCATAACAACCTCTAAGGTGTAAAATAAGAAGTGATTTGATCTTGAACCAATTATAGCTGTTAAAAACACTCCTGGAAAACTTCCAAGATTAATTCCAGGAGATTAATATTTTAAAGAAAAAAAAAATACATTCTGAGTGATTTAAACAAAAATGACCTCACCATAAAATTTACAAAAAGTACAAAAAAGTAATCTCAGATTAATTTTAAGTTGGGAAAATATCTCAGATGTGAGTTGTGCAAATTAGAACACAGCAGCAAGTTCTAATTCACACAGCTCCTTAAACTGTAAAAAATGCAAGGCTGCTTTGTCTTGGCACAGTTCTGGGGTAATATTTTCTAAATGTTTTCATTTGGAACTCTTTTAAAAAATATTAGGCACAAAAATACATTTCTCTAAAACTTTATTAGGGTTCGTAGAGCTGTGAATTAATTTCTTACATGCATCAAAGACTAATGGAATGATTTTAGCCAGGTACAGAAGGACATACCCAAGACTCCTGCTGAATTCCTGTCAATGGACCTCCACAAGCTAAACCTTGGCTTCTTCAGTGAGGACACATGCAGATACACAGGCATCAAACATATCTATTGTACTAAACCCAAGACCAGCTGGAATTCCAATTCACAAAACAAATGGCACCTTTCCAGTCTCTTAATTAGTTGTTATAAACCCTCAGCAGTTAGAAGATTCTTCATGTGAAGACCGAAAAATGATAATCCGACTTTATATAAATATCATTCTAATTAAAAAAAAAATAGTAATTTAAATTCATATAATTCTAATTCAAAAAAATAGTAATTTAAATTCAGTTACAGTTCAGAAAGAGAGCTGTAAGGGATCTAGCCCAAAATTTACAGATATCAGAAATGTATTTACATTGCATTGGAGGGTATGAATGAAATTTGACACAACAAACCTCAGGACATGGAGTAATTAAGAACTGAGCCGGAACAAAGCTCATGGCTTCCAAATCAGAAGCTAATGTGTTGCCAGCTGGAATGTATGGCCCCCCCATGGTAAGGCTGAAAATACACATTTGTAAACTGTGTTTCCCCATGTTTTCTCTGCTCTGGAAAAACCCAGAACTGTAAAAGATACAGAGCAATAAATTGCAATTAGTGCACAGTTGAAGAGAAGGCTTCACCCTAACTCCCCCTCCTTTCCACAATGTAAGGCAAAAGGGAAAAATGAGGTTAGAATAGTAAGTAAAGCTTTTCCACTCCTCCTCCCCTCCCCCAAAGTAGTTCTTTCTTATGCAAATAATTTGTACATAAACTCTATCTGCCTCTTCATGGGTCCACCAAAAGTTTTTAATTTCTTAACCAAATTTTACAGAGGATGGAGTTGTTAAAGATCATTAGCTGCACTCAAATTTTATGAAAATAGCCAGGCTAAATAGTAAAGGAGCATCTATAAAAGTTACAGCATGGCCACAAATGACACCAGATGGAAGAAAGCCTTATAAAAGCTCATCAGTGAGCTACACTTTAGCTCAATCTTGTATTTTTGCAAACAGGACTGTCAAACAACTAGAAGACACAAATCCATAGAAAACTGCAGTTAATTTATCCTGCAGCTTATGGAACTATTTGTCATTTCATTGTAAGAACAGAGTGACTAGCAGATTTTTAAAGTATCTAGGGAAAATGTGGTGGTCATTGTGGTTTACGCCTGTACTAGAGCACTGAGAAATAGCAGCACATGTTACAGAGCTTTTCTAGCAGGCTGGGAATTCATAATGTTAGTGGATTAGCTGCCTTTTGAAAATGGTCTGAAGTCTTCTCCGACATTATGTATTATTATAAAAATAGTCTGATATTTTTAACCATGAGCAGAGAATCGAATGGCCATAAAATAACTGGTTACTGGTACATGAATCCCTTTGAATATAAAACATTCATATTATCTAAGTAACTAGGGAACTGTTTTTCCAGTTTCCTTTACAAACTCAGAAAGTTAAGAATCAGCTTTAAAAGAACTTCACGGACAACGTGGTGATTGATATTCATTTACATATAGAGACTTGGGCAAAGACATTAGGTGTGGTTTAGATTAATTTGAAACAGATGTATAACTCATGACTGAAGAAAAGCTCTATCTCACAAATTTAATTAAATGATAAGATTCAGAGAAATCTGTCAATAAAGCCCAAACATTCTGTGTCTGAAGAACTACAACATTGATGCACATAAGCAAGCAGACTGCATGTTCATAAAATGGGATGTTACCAATATACCATGTTACATTCATGAATCCCTGAAAAACGTCCTTCACTGTGTTGGGAAAGAGGAAGAGATCAAGGAAATCTACAAGTGCTAAATATGCCCCTCTCTGCAAAGAGATGCTAATTCCACATTTATACACTTTCACCTTACTCCTCCAAAACTAGTAAACTGCTAAAGAGAAAAGGAAGCATCATTATAGTGCCATAAAAAACAATCATTGTTTCCGCAATTTAGTTTCAGCATAATTGGTGAGATAGTATCAGCAAAAGATCTGCCAAAAAATTAGATTTAATCAGTTTTTATAGCAAATAAATAGGATTTTGAGAATTATACCAGAATTTAAAGTAGTAACAAATCACTCCAAATACATGTTATACTGTCTTTTCTGCCATCTGGAAATAATATAAACTTTAATGAATGAAGAAATTGAATTTATTTCTAATTTGACATTGCTGATATTCATTAAATTATCTGTTCCAAAACACTCTTTATTGAGAGGTCTAAGAAGGAAAACCCACTGATATTCATCCCTTTATTTAAATTAAAAACCTTTAATCCCGTTAGGTCAAGTCACTTGCATTTCTGCATTTAGTAACTGTTAGCTTATTCAAAATGCCAGCAAGGATTTACCAATTCTAAAACTGAATTCCTCTGTCTATCTCTAAACCACTGCAGCTATCTGTTACAGAAATAATTAGAAATAATAGGATTCTTGTTTCTCTAGTCTATAACTATTTAGTAATTTACAGATAAAACCAATTAGTATTAGAACCTTTTTATATCTCATTTTAATTGGTATTATATTGAATAGTCTTATTCTTCATTGGGTAGCTCCACTAGCAGGATTCTAATAGTACCATGTCTTTTGTACCTTTTAACTATCTGAAATGATTCCAGGAAGGGTAATAATAAGACTTCTTACCCATTTTTTCCATTTACTAGTCAGCTAACACTGTAAGACTAATATTTAATGTTATTAATAATTCTCAAGTCAGGAGCTGAGAATTAAATAAGGGACACAAAAGATTGCTAAGTTTAAAACACCATTTAATTTTGGTAGAGTTATGCAGATCAAAACTGGAACAATGCCTGGGAGAAAACTATTTAAACACTCCTGCATTTCACTTTAGTTCTGTTTAACCCTCAGGTTTTTTTTTCCTGATAAACATTTGCCCTAATGCCTGCTGTGCAAAGAACAATAAGAAAATCACCAAAGCTCCCTGAACCATGTTGGTGACTCTTCCTGAGTTATTATCTTGCAGCTACCATAAGTAGCATGAAAGTATGATTTCTGCCACTCTCAACAGAGATCCAGTACACAATATTCAGCATGATGTCTCATAGGGAGAGATCAAGATCTGGAAGCTACATCAGTATCTGTCTAAATTTAGTCTCCATCCTCCAATGCTAGAAGAAAGAAAAATACAGTTAATGCATGTAGTTCCATTTCCTGTAAAACTGTAGCTGTATGGTCTCCTGTTACTTTGTTGATGAGCCCATTGAGTTCTCTACTAATCACAGCTGTCAAGGGGAAGAAAAAAATCCTAATACGATCTGATAAAAGGTTGTCTAGTTGGGAAATCCTATTCCAAGAATGAAAATACGGTGTAGAGTATATGCTAAAACATTATAACTTTATGTAGCACAATAAAATATATTAGCCTTTTTAATACATTAACAGTTTTCCTTCCTTGACAAAAACTTTCATCTTTGGGATGTCAAGACAGTTTTTGTAGGCTTTTACAGCCCTAAAAACAATTATTGTGAGCCAGGGGACTGCCTTAGGAATACCTGGTGATTAATATTACTTTTTTTTTTTTTTTAATATATTCTCAGTATTGTTAGCCTGAAAGGATTTTAGGTCTAACATTAGTTAAAATATAGCTAAACATTATTTGAACAGAAACCAGATTTTTTTTGTGTGTGTGTATACATACAAATATATAAAAAGACAGACAATGCAGTTGAAAGAATGATTCATTAATATCTCCATTGCCCTCAGTACTTGCAAATCCTGATTTCTAGCGAAAAATACTGCCAAGTTCAACAATTGCATAAATAAACACATACTATTCTTAGAGTATACAGGATAGCTGCTCTTCAGCCAATGTCAGAGGAACAACAAGGGTGACTGTAAATACTAGTTTACAGCAACACCATATACACCTGTAGCTGCTGCAGGCATTTGCTTTTGGCTCAGAATATAAAGTTTCCTTCAGTTTTCAGATGGCAAAACCTGCAGCAACATTTGCAATTAGTAAATATGATATAGATCAATTCAACATATGCTGAAGGTAAAGAAAGAGATGCAAACAGCATGTACACTTGAAAACTAAAGACTAAGTAAACAAATCAGACTTCTTATGTGGAACTAGATTATATCAGTGACATCTTATCCAGTTGTTTCTGTCTCCCTTGTTATTCTTTGCTGGAGATCTGAAGGTATAAAACTTCAAAAGTCTTATGGGGACAAAGCTCAGGGGTTTGGAGAGAGAAAATTAGGCTGCATAAAAGGTCACAAGTTGTGGAAAAAGGGCATAAAGTAGAATCCAAACACAAGTACCATGTATGATAGATTCCCAGGCATATTTCCATTGAAATTATCACAGATGAAAAATTTTGATAGTAAGTGCACACATATTTGTGTAGGATCAGACAAACCAATAAATGAGTGTGAAAATAAACCCTAATGCCACAAGACTGTAAACTGTCACTGATAACAAAGTACTGAACACACAGACACATAGTACATTCCAAAGACTTTGCAGTTCTTTTGATCACAATTTTTTGAGGTTCCAATTAATTTCAATTATTGTATAGTAGGAATGCAAGGGTTATTTCAGCCTCTTTTAAAAACTTTGTTTTAAATAATAGTTGCCAATGCAGGGTGCTGTGGTACATTTTACAGGATCTATATTTCAATTAAATTCACAGCATATAGATACATGAAAATGTACAAAGGTATGTATAAAATTCTACTATTGTTATCATTAAAGTGTATCTGCTTCAGTTAATTATGTTCAGAAAAAGCAAAGTGTTTACATGCATTTTTTCATCAATATGAATTATTTTTCAGTTGAAATAGTTATCAAATTGATCTATTCATCTACTTAAAGAATATTCTTTGTTGCATACAATGGCCATTTTTATAGTTTTGCATTAATACCTCAGTATATATAAGCAACACTATGAATACACATTAGAAAATTTAATTAACCTACTTAACTTGTAACCTATTAAACTTGAGCTAAAGGCTGTCAAATGCCAGGGAAGCCATTCCACAAATATAAGAACTCATACCACCATTAAGAAAATAAAACTGAAAAGAGTTATTGAGCACAAATTCATAGCCACATGAAATAACATTTTCCTAAGTCTAACACATAATCAGAAACTAGCCTATAAAAATCACACATACTTGTTAAGAGAAATAAATACCCATGACCTTAACAGAGGACAAATAATTTAATTTCATTAGTTACACTGCGTAAGGTCTTCATCAAGCAAAGATTTATACATGTATTTATGCACACAAACAACTTCATGGATAAATCTCACACACGTAATTCAAGACAAATTAGCTGTTGGAGGATTGGATCCTAAATAAGTGCTTGCTCAGATGATTGGGAAGCTGTTTCTGAGATTGATACTCAGCCATCCTCAATGTTGGCTAAGTTTTAATTGAGTAATCCAACTGAGTGAGTTTGAATTTGATTACTTTTGGAGTTAATGCTACACAACATGGGAAAAATGGCAGCATTGCACCATTAAAGATAACAATTTTTGGCTGATCAACCTGAAGGTACAATCATGCTGCAACATTAATGAGAAGCCCGAAAAAACCTCAGGGGAAAAATATAAAGAAATGTTTCTGTAATTAAAAAATATGTTAAAATCTGTAGTCATTATTATCATCAAACTATTTTCATACATTGTTTGCAAGAATTAACAAAGCCAATATTGGTGGTATCACAATGTCTTAAAACCTATAAACATGGATCAGAAAGTTTGGTTGGCATGCAGAATGAAATTAATCTTATTTACTGAAGTTTGTACTTGAGTGGTTTTGGTCTTGTAGGGGCCAAGACAATTACCTAGCTCAGTTACAAAGAAACCAATTCTATAAAATGCTAACAACAATCCCTAAAACAACAATTGCTCTTAAAAATGCATCCGTCCTGCTGTGCCATTACCAGCTGATGAGTAATGAGGAGTGTCAAATCAAAGTAAAGGGTTAGTTACATAAGAAAGACGGTGCATTTTAATGACAGGCAATATTAATTATGCCAGGCAAATGTATGCTGCAGCTCAATGGTCACTGCAGAAAAGCTTATGAGCAGCAACTTACTCTGATTTTGTGAGCCACGGATCAATCAAATTGTGTTTGGCCTCTTAAAGTCCATTAAAACATTCAAATGCATAGTTTCATCTCACAGAACTGTGCGGGGAATTTTATATTAGAAAATGTGTATGTTTGATACCTGAGTGTAAGGCTCCTAGCTACAACACTGTGACTGAAATTGCACGTATGCAGTGGGGAATACCTTCCCAGCCCTTATATGGCAGAAAAAGGGGCAGGACATCCTGGGCATGCAGGAAATGTGACTGCCTACAGGGTATGGGGCATTTCTCGCCTCATTTTGGAGATCCAGGTCCTTCTACTACTCCTGTTTATTATTTGCTTCATCACGTTCATTTTATGTTTTTCTCTTTAAAACAGGTGCAATCAAGGAGAAAGTGCATCACATGACACATCAATGATCAGCCACACGCTCCACGCAGCGCAGAGCATACAAAACCCACTGACTGTTTTCAAAATACCTAGTGAAAACAAATACACACAAAAAATCAAACCCTGTTGGCTGAATTCCTCATAGAAAACATGACCACTGTCTTCCAGTATACATGGCATGAGTGAAGACGTCTCATTCGCTCTTCATTGTGTTGATGATAACTCACAGAGAATCATACTATACTCATCCACTGGGAAGAGTTACAAGATTCAGGCCATATGGGGACAAATCAGTCTGGTTCACCTCCTTTTACAGAAGGTGTGTTTAATAAAGTAAGAATTTAGGATTTGCCTTGAGTGGATAAAAATGTTCTGGCCAACATTTGCAAAGTGTCTCCAGTCTAATCCAATGTAATTTCCATATTCTTAATGTTTGGAAATGATGTCTTCAAATCTGAATTAACCTAGGTTTAATTCATTAAGGTACTTCAGACAAAATACATGAGTGTTTCTAAGCAGCAGTAAAAAGATGGACAGCCCAGTCAATTCAGTAAGCCAGTTTCCATTTAAGCCATTTGAGACTAACAAGCCTTCACTAGCTAAAAGAATGAGGACGACAACCTAGAGCCTTGGTGTGGAAGTCCTGAGATTAGGAGCTGATACAACAATCTATTTTGTCAATGCAATTTAAAATAAAAGAAACCTAAAAACTTTAGCTTTTCCCAAAAGAAAAAGCACTTTAAATTAATAGCCAAAGTGAAAAAGAAAATCCCATATGTAATGAATAATTTTCCTAACATGTCTTTTTTAATTTGAAATAAGATTTGTGATAACAATGTTAATGCTGGGGATTTTAAGTGACAGAATATTATTCTAACTCATTCTTTTAAAGTCTCCAAAAGAAAAAAACTCAAACCCTCTTTTGTTAGGCCTAGCTTAGGCCACCTTAAAGCTCCTTTCAATCAAAGTACAGCTTCTCATTAAGGGAAAAATGATTATTAACATCCTCATTTTGCTTCCTCTTGTGAATTATTTGCATTCAAAAATGTGCACGGCATTAGTTTCAGGGTAAATGCAAATATGACAGCGGGATTTCTCACCAAGCTTCTTTTTATTATTAGCTCTTTTTATGCCCTCCATTTATTATTCCCTCATCATTTTTCACAATGTATTAAAATGTTACATTTCCTAAAATAATAATATTTTCCTTCATTTGGTAATTGTCTCAGTCCAGTCTACAAAAGTCTCTATCACAGTGCCTACTGTCTATAATTTGGAATAGTTTATAATAATTGTTCATCATTGCTTAGGGGAGCCTTGGGCATCAGCTATCACAGTTAAAGAATCCCTTCTCTCCTGCTGAGCACGTGATTATTTTGGGTGAAGTTCATGTGACAGGGGGAGAGGGCAGGGGCACTGGCAAAGCATATACTGTGACTGCCCATGAGAGACTCTCAGTCTGTGGTCTGAATATAAATTGAGATGTTTTTCCATTTCTTAAACTTCATCTGTCCCATATCTGCCAGAAATTACAAGACCAGCTCTGAAACATATTTTGAGATTATTTTAAATAAAACACCAAAATAAAACAAATAAACTATTACTCTGACTCATCTTCCTGACATTTTAAAGGAATTATCTTGGATGCTGAAGATTAGTCAAAACATAGTGTGTTCAGCTGAGCAAAATCAAGTTACCAGTGGCACATTCTCTGCCAGGGTTGCAGTTGATAAACTGATTACAATTACTTCTTTTTTTCCCTGGTCATATTAAAAAAATGGAAATAGATTTGACTAATAAAAGCAAACTAATAAAATCATTTGATCATCCTGATTCACCGCACTTCATTGTGCCAAGCTTCCCTGTTGACTCTCAAATTGTTATTGTCAAATCCTCAAGCATTTATTACACTCAGGTTGATTTACATGTCCCTTTTTTCTGCCACTGTGTTGATGTCCGTCATCACACCATCACTACCATCTAATTGCAGCAAAGCAAAGACCAGTCTGATACCACCCAGTGAATATGCATAATTTTGTTTCAGAGTAACATATTCTTCAATAAAATAATCTATTGTGACCTGTATTGACATGAACACAGATAACACCAAATTCAGACAGGTATTAAAATACATTTAGAAAAAGTTCTTAGTTGATGTAATTTTAACTTTCTTCCAGGGGAGTCTCTAAGATTTATCATAAGAGCATTTACCAGCATATATCTGAAACATTGCTACTGAGTTTGACCTACTCATGTTGAAAATTACTGAGAGGAGTAGAACCAATAAAAGTTACTAGCAGGATGTATGCTAAAAGCAGATCTTATCCTATTTATATCTTTCCTATGCCTTATTCCATCTCCACCTGCACAAATGTATGGGCCCATTTTGGACTCATGAGTGTCAGTATGAGTAATCTATGCAATTCTGAGTTCAAGTGGTGCAACTTACTGCCTCGGAATTTGTTCCCTTTCTTAAAGTGGTTTCCAAGTTAGGGTGGATTAGTTTTCTACAATGTGTTTTGGGAGAGATTTAGGTTAATTTAGGGCTCTTCATGATATGGGAACAGAAAGAGCTGGAAGTGCTAAAAAAAGGCAGAAACACATCATCCACATAATTTGGTGGTGACCCATCTAGCAAAATTGAAAGCAGCATAAATTAACTCCAAATATTGTTCTTCTCATGTGAAATCAAGACAGACATGAATCTGGGGAGGGGGAGACGGAGAATGGGTGCAGCAGTAAATTCAAGACACTGTACTAAAATCCTTGCTCACCAATTTTCTGTTAACAAGAATGGTAAGTATTAGCATGTACACTTCTAGTGTTTGTAATGGCCAAGAGTGAGTTTCACATACGAGTAAGATTTTTAACCTAACAAATTCTAACAAGTGTGCTTATACTCTATTTTTTTTATAATTTAACTTCTTTCCTATAGCATTTTTTAATCTTTCCTTCTTTTTCCTTATTCTGCTGTAAGGGTATGCAACAATTACCATTATTATTTGTTTTTAAAGACATATTTGGCTCACCTACATTTCTCCCTCTTTAACTATATATAATTACATCAGTAACTTATATTAGCTGTACAGAGCTTATTCCCTGTCCTTTTCAGGAGGTTATTCAGAGCACTGTGCCTTTCATTTGGGCAAGTACTACAGCTTATTAAACTAAATAGAGTTTAATGCCATCTAATTCTGCAATGATCAGTTAATTATGGACTCCTGTTCAGTTTCTAGTCCAAGACAAGGACCTAAAATCACCACCTGATTATTAGAAGAGAACATTTCTATGATTTAAACCACACTGTAGTACCAGGTATACTTTAAGTATCTCAGTATTTCAGGAACAGTAACGGAGCAAAAGTTGCAGCTCAAGGCTGTATTGACTTTATTAACTTTTGCCAGTCACTTCTGCTTTCACTTCCTTCACCACAAGACTTTCTTAACAGTGGACAATAAATCCACACCTACGGTACAGATAGGTCGCAAGCACAAAATCTGAACTGCTGTCAAAACTAGTAAGAAGATGCCATTTTCAAAAAATCGTTGAAGTGACAGGTAGCATTTGCAATAGGATCTCATTTTTGAAAGGAATTCCACACATTTCATATTTTCTCTTAAAGGTAAACCCACAGAAATTATCTTTTCAAAACATTTTCAGTTTTCTTACTTGGAGACTGGTGATTTTCAATTTTGGAATCTGACCTTTCTGTTACATACAGCTATTGTCCTTACTGGAGACAGCAAGGAGTTGTTTCAGAGTTATATTTCAGAAAGTGTTACATGTCAGAATGGTTACTCTAAGGAATTATAGGCCATCCTGTGTTTCTGTTCCACAAAGCAGAAAGCCTCACAACATTTTGGTTAGGGAATCAAGAAAACTTTTACTCTGTGACAATCTCTGCATTATAAATCTCTCTTCCTTTCCCTCTCCACATTTGCCATTAGCTGTTTTACCACAAGGACAAGATACAAACCGTAGTTGGCATGACACCTACTTTTAACACATACAGGCTAAGAATATACTGTTATTCTTTAGACCTATGAGACCAAATCCTGACCTACACATCTACTGGCTTTTGGCTGTGTAAATATGTTTTCCCTGGACCAGCTTGGGCAGCTCCAGGCAGAAGTAGCAGTATGAACATTGACTCAGCTTTGCTGAGGTCATAGTATTTACAACGCCAGTAGAAATGACTGTCCATTAATTTTCTCTGGTATGATTTTACCTTTCTCATCATGTGCAAGAGTAGTGTTCCAGACTAGTAAGCTGTGTCTGTGGGCTGGGGAGAATACACTTCAGTGAGATAAAGATCATAAAAAAGTGCAACAAACTGCAGTGCTAAGATTTTCTTGGTTGTAAGGGATGTACCAAAATTAAATCCCAGCACAGACTGTAAGGACACACAGAGTGATATGCCAGTTGCAATAGGGCCTCTTATAAACTATATGCTAGGACAGCCACAAAAGCCCAATATACTTAGAAATCCTAACACTCCAGCCAGACATTTCAGAAAAAAATAAAAAAAATAAAAATACTGAGAATTATTTTAGTCTCTGAAGCTATTATTATTTACTTATTTCACTATTTTTTCCTTATCAGATCATTGAGATATCCAACTAACAAAAAAACAGTATTAAAAATCAAGTTGTTTCAGTGCCCTTCTAGTAAATGAAGGATGGTCCCCATTCATACAGGAATAAGCTGCTTCAAAATATTTTCTAGGGGAAAAATATCTTCCCATCCACCATGTAATTGCATATATTCAATTTCACTTAATTTCTTCTCTCTTTCATCATGTGTGCTGTTCCACATGCCACAAAAATTGAAATGTATCAGAATATGGCAAAGTATATACAGGAACAATAAGTCTCGTTCTTTTATTAGTAGTCTTTCCTGAAGACACACTCTCACACATCTGCAGGCTGAGAAGAGAACGATAACTCAAACAAGATTTGCATTTTTCAGTTCAACAACTGAAATTGGTGTAGGATGATATAAAAGAGATACTGAAGCAGGTATCTCCTGATAGGTAGCTATCTACATCTCAGCTGAGCACAGCTTAACCAAGACAGAGAGATGGAGGTCAGGGTGTTTATCCATTTCAGCCCATTCTTTAAGGAGTAAGTTTATTTATAAGAAACAGTTGATTATTATTTGGAAGGGGGAGGGAAGCATTGCATGTCAGACTGGAAAAAAGGGTGAGGAAATTAGTGAAATATAAAGCTGAGAAGACATCCTGGAAAAGGAGTGCAGAGTCTGTCAAGCACTTCTTTATCCATGAGTACTCAAGAGGCTCAAAAATACTAAACATAAACCCAAAGAAATGGAAAATGTTATTTCAATATTCAATAAGAAGACATTACTTCAGTACTAAGCAGACACAAATTGGCATTTTAAAAGTAGACTCCCAGAAGAATTTCTGAGGGTCTTGGGTTAGCCTTTTCACTGTCTCTGCTGATATAGAATTGACTCTATAAGGGCCAGTTAATTCCTTTTCTGGTATTTAATGATGTTATTAAGTCTAGGAAGCATTTGCTATAAAGAAAAAAAAATCATAACAATGAACTCAATATGCAACTTCTGCAGGAAGAAGTAATTTGCCAATAAAATCCAAAGGATCATTCAAAATTGTTGCTTAGATTATGTAACAGGGGATCAACTATGTTCTAGTGTGAAACACAGAGAAGTACCAATAGCAACCATGAAAGTGTGGCAAAAGGGAAAGCTGGTCTTGAAACATCTTTGGGCTGTCTACATTAGAAGTGGGTAAAAAGGTGTTATTTTCCAATTTATCAGAACAACCTGGGTGTAACTGCATTAAAACTGTGACTGCTCTATGCACCACACTCCACCTTCAGTCCTCACCTACTTATTTCTCTTGTACCTTCTAAAGCTTTTCTCTGGTCCCGGTTTGATTATGCAAGTCCTAGCATAATCATATCCCAGATATGATTATGCAAGTCCTAGAATCATGCTCTATTTTGCCATAGGCCTGGAAGTAGCGGAGTGCTGAAAGCATCCAGTTTGGAACAGACCTCACTCATTGAGCTCAAAGAAAATGCAGCCACTCCATATTTTGCAGCATGGATTTATTTGGACAACAAGGTTTTGCTTTTAACTTTTTCAGGCTGTGAGGCATTCTGGGAAATAAGAATCCACATGACTCAGTTCAGGGTTTTTTTGGGGAGAGCTATGAGGCAAGTTACACAGTGTGTAGAACTCTGCTCAGCAGAAACAAATTTACCAGGCTATTATTGCCTGTAAGCCAAAATATGAGGAAAAATAATAAGATACAGACTATTTCAGTTTACATATGCAAGATTAAGAATTTTCACAGATTCTGCATCTTGCTGGGAAAATCAAACCCTGAAGCTTTGTCTTGACAGTCTTACACACAAGCATTTATTTCAACTTTTATATTAATGCCTTTATCAGATGAAACTTTTACTTAGTCATATTTATATTAATTTTAGTAGCTAGCATAGTGACTCAGCTTTCTTGGGGGCTATCTTCTGTTTTCTTTCCTTTAAAAAAATGGAAGCAATTATTTGTGGTTATGAGAGCAATGGGAACAGCAATGCACTAAAGACAAAAATATATGAAATTATCCACAGGAAAATTACAGAGAAGCTACAGCTGCAGTAAGTGCTCCCACTAACCACCCGTTCACTGACCTCCTTCTTGAGTTACTTACTTGAGTGAATGCCACAGCAGAGAGACAATCTGAAAGACCCATTTGGCTACCACCCCACTGAAAATGTCAGCTGAGCTCATTTGTTGAGGAATTCTGTTCATATTGATCAATTGCTAAAAATCTTGATACAGAAAAGGCTTAGCAAGTACACAGCTGACTTCAATGACAGCATCTACATAAATAAAGCCACAGATTTGCTTGAGTTTTTGCAGCATGTTTCCTTAACTTGAGATTTAGAAGTTTCCATTGTACTGGGAAAAAATAGTTTAAAATGTACAACCCCCTACAATCTTAACTGGGCAAGATGGTATCAAGAACAGTTTTTCCCCAGTTTTTAAATAAAACTGTTAAAGCCAGAATTTATGCACGTAAATCAGTTGGCTATTGCACAAATGTAATTTGATATTGAAAAAAATAATCCAAATATATGGGAACATAGAAAATAGAGATACACTATATATTGGTTTTCAAAATCAAGATTTGACTTACAGAAGTGAAAGCACAGTATATTAAGGGGAAATGCTGTGACCGATTTGAGTGAGGGATACTGGTCTTCTCGATATTATCACCCTGCTGCTGTTGCTAAGGCACCTTTCTTTATTAGTTACTCTATTTGTACGTGGATGAATTCATAGAGCAGACATCTTCTGCACTTAGTAAAAATGAAATATAAAGACCATTAGAATGTAGGTGAAAAGGTAGATTCTTAGAAAAGACAGCAAGTTCAATAGAACAGTTGTTCTAGCACTTATTAAAACTTTCCAAAATGGTATTTCATCTTGTGTCCCTAATTACTGAACCACACTTCTTGTATCCTGACAGATAAACCTGTTTAAAATTCTAGAAGAGGCTGAAGAGAAATGACGTACCCAGCCCAAAGCACCTTCCGCCACATCTCTGACAACATTCAGCTCAAGGCACTCTGACCCCTCAGTTGATTATCTAAGCCTTGACAGTGCTGTCTATAAAAAAATGCCAGAAAATTAACACTTCTGAATGCCTGTTTTGCATTCTTCAAGTACATTATTAGAATTCTTTTGTCAAAAGAAGCAAGCTACATCATTGTATTCATAATAAATGCTCTTTGATTTGTATGACTTTGTGTTTGTAATACACCCAAACAAAGATCTCATTTGTTCTGCTGGCAAAAGCTAATCTGTACAAGGATTCTTTTTTTTTATTATTTTCTGCAAAAACTGCCTTTCTGAGCCTAGAGATTGGGTTAGCTAAAATCTTCACATTCATTATCTTTAAGGTACCATGTTAATGAAAGGATTTTAATCATTGACATTGCTATGTGAATTATTATTACACAAACCCCTGCTGTTGAGTAAGACAAAATTAACCCAGTGTAAGGGGCATTAAAAAAAAATCACAGCTAATTAGTAAGCTAACAGGAACAAAGAGAATGTATAACAAAGATGTTGAGAGGAAGACACGCAAAAGCTGTAGCTTCCATTCCAACATTGATCTTTCTATATGGAAATCTTTTTTTCTGTCTGATTTTTCCATTAGACTTGAGCATTTTTATGTTTTGTAATTAGTTTTCTAAGCCACAAAGTCTCACTTCTTTCAAACTGTGGAAATCCAAAAGCTCATAATAGAAAATGGAAGATATTTAAAAATGCTTTTAAATTATTTCCCCAGCGATCCATATCAGAAGCATAAAGTAAGTCTCTGGATTATTCTAGGAAATTATTTCCATATTCTCTGCTGTTCTCCATGAACTGCAAAATACTTTTAACTAATCTAGTCAGGTTCCATTGGAATAAGCCCTTCATTTTAATGGATTGATACTATTGTCCAGGTTGCAATTCCATATGGAGCAGAGAAATGAAGCTATAGGTTTAAATCACTGCATGGCTTCTCTTCTACACTCCTAGTCATGCTGGTTTCCAATGGGCAACACATCATTGTGCTGATGTAAGAGCCAAGGATGAGACTATCAAACCTCAGAAAAGTATTCATGCTGGGTGCCATTTGTTTATAATTGCTCTTTGTAAGTTATAGTTTTAGATAAAGCTCCCAAAATGAAATGAAGAGAAAATAATAATTAAGTCTGTTTCTCTTTTTGAGTCTGACAAAAGCTTTAATTTTTTTTTTAACACGTTTGTCCTTCTGTTCACTATTTCACGCATTACCCCCCTTCTCTCTTTTGTTCATCAGCCTTTTCAGCCTGATAATTAAGACTCAAAATATTTGCTGCTGTTGTTTTTTTCTGAGCCATCATTTGGTTTGTGCTGTAAATGTGGAACAACAATCATCCAGTTCTCTTGTGTGCCAGTAATTTAGTATTTCAATAATCTCCAATTGTTGAAAGGTTTAAAACAAATCAACATTTCTAGCACTTTCCTTTTTTTGGGGGAAAAAATATGTGAACATAACATTTACAGCATATACTCTTATATTTTCCTTTTTTTCCCTTCTTTTTAGTTTGATACTTATGAGGGAATTAAAAACAGGGCAATTTCTGAGTATAAAGCGGAAGACTTCAATACAAACATAACATTTTTGCACAGGGGCAGTTTTTACAGCCAATATTATTGCTTCAGGTCTCTAGTACTGAATAATTCGATCAACTCTTTTTATCCAAATTCAAATAAAAGAAACAGGTAGTATCTATTATATTCTGCAAGGGACAGTACATTTTTGTTATAGAGAAATTTCCATGGAAAGATCTTAACAGTCTTTAAAAAGTATTGTCTAACTAAGCCAAAAAACTATCAGTCAAAATTGTGTTAGTTCCACAATGTACTCAATGGGTCCAGGAAGGTTAATGACAAAACTGAGAACTAGATGTTAAGCCCCTCAGACCACATTTTAGAGAGTAATAAGATTTATTATATTTCCAGGATCCCTGGGCAATGTTCTTCTCTCCAAATTATCAAATCTGTAAGGAACTGCCTTGAGTCACTATTCTGGGGATAACTGTGGGTGTTAATCATGGCAGTTGTCTAAACTGGATTTAGATATCCAACTTATATAGCACTGAAACTGTTTGCCAGTGATTGGCCTAGAGTCAAGAAATCAGTGGTAACTCTCAGAACAGAACCTTCCCCACAGTCCTCACTCCCAGTGTTTTTCCTTTTTTTTTAATTTTTCATTCAACATTGATGCACCAGGACTTTCTAGTCCTGGAAGTGAGGAACCTTCCACGGGGTGCAAGATAACAAAGCTACTCAGTAACATAGGCTTTCCCTGCCTATAACGCCATCCAATCCCCAGTTCAACTACATCTTTTCTCTTTAAAAATAGTGCTATACAGATGTGATCAAAACTCCTTGAATAATCACATATAATTCACAAACTTCCTTCCAACATTTTAGACTATTCTGTCAAAAAAGCTTCCTGTACTTCTTCTCCAGTCACCAAAGTGGTTCCATTTCTCTTCATGTATTAAATCAGTCAGCTTAATGCTGACCTATTGTGAATTTTGCAGTGGAGAAAACTATGGATAGCTTTAGCTGCAACAACCCCTACTTACATATCATTCATATGATGTATTTGACTAAGCATGAATTGAAAATAAACAACTTCATGAAATAAGAAAAGCTGAATTAATTTTCCAGATGTCCACAGCAAATCTCTGTTGTCTATCGAAATGTCATGTCTTTCTGATAGTAGGTAGCTAAGTATTTATGCAAATTAGATACAGGTCTATCTATCCATATGTGCATGGCTTTACATATAAGTGTGTATGTGCATTTGGCTGTCAGAATTGCATAGGAAAACTGATTAGAAAAATAGACCATCAACCCTTTGTGCTTTTCAGTTTTATACACTACACAATTATTTGCTCAGATTTCATACTGATGTCAATGAAAACTGTAGGCAAGCAACGAATGCATGATATACAATAAAAATCTCTTATTTACAGGAGAGGTTTCTTTTCTTCTTCATAAATATTATTTAAGCTAACCACTAAAATCTGAAAATATAGAAGTCCTGACAATACCCTTTTTTAACAAGCATTTCATATTGTTAGAAAATTTCTCTTTTTCTTGAAAGAACTAACGTGTATGCTTCCATTTTAGCATGCATTTGAATTTGTTGCTGAATAGGGTTGAAATTCCACTTTTTAATTTTTGATACATGCTATTCTAACAGTAAAAAAAAAAAAAAAATTACACCACTTATGTCTTTTACAAATGATTTACAAAAGTTTTTGAATTTTCATCTTTGCTCTGCTGCACTACAAAGCAGTTATCAGACCCCATTGTGAACACTCAGGAAAAACACAGCCTGGCTGACAAATTAGTAGTATTTGGTGCTAATATTACTAATTCAACATTTGAAAGGGCTGCTCACTGGGGAAAAATAACACGTTCTCTAAATCACAGGAGAAACTAGGGAGATAGTTAATGGGTGTTGACTGTGCTGCACATATTGCGCACAATACTGTTCACATTGCAGCTGACTGACTGCCAGTAGATGTGGAAGTAATTGTCAACAAGATTTATTGTTACTTTCACATTTATACAGTTAGAGAGGAAAGGTTGAAAGAGTTCTGTGAAGTTCAGTGCTGAGTTCTACTGAACCATAGCAACACACACTGATTATCACTAATGCATGTCACTGAAAGAATTTTGCATCTTTGGAGGCCTTAAAAGTCATTCTTTCTTGTCAGAGCAAAATCCCCACAAGTAATGTTTTTCTGAGATCAATACTCTGACTTCAGTTCTAGCTCACAATCTAGCAATTTTTCAGTATATAACTGGACTTGGAAACCTCAAACTTTCTTAACAACAGAATTAGGGCACTCAAGGTAATTAAAAAGTAACCACTAGAGAGAAGCAGATGGTTTTTACTTGAAATTAAAGCGGGG
>JAOEHY010030430.1:0-15489 GCA_025447955.1 Psilopsiagon aurifrons | reverse complement strand
CCTCCCTCCCTCCCTCCAGCCGACATTCCCACCCGGTCAGACGGCACCTGTGGTTTTTAACCCGGCACCGACCTCACAAATGAATACGCCTTCTCAGCCGCGCCAGGTAAGGGCTTTGCCCTGGGTTGGATGGGGAAATCCAGCAGCTTTCAGCCTCCTGGCCAAGTAGTCCCCACTGCTGCGGTGCCTGTGGGTGCCAGGAGCCCCGCGGTGCCCCTGGGGCTCGCATGCGCCTGCGAGGGTGAGCGCGCCCGCGATCCGATCCGGATGGACCACAGCCGCTGCCCGGGGGTCCTCCTGGCCCTGGGGTGGGGGGGCAAACGCCTCTGGCTGGGGATGCCCACCGAGTGACTGCTCTTCTCTCCTTCCTCCCCTGCCCCAAACCTCCCTCTCCTCCTCTCTCAGTTTCCAGCAGGGCCTCGGGCTATTCACCAGCAGGTACTAACCCGCATCCCCCAGCCCGCATGCCAAGCACCCTGCCCCGACACTGCACAGAAACACCCACCCTGGGCACGAAGGGCCTGGGTAGCACACTGGGACCTGAGAGCTGGGGGACGGGCTGGTCTGGGAAAAGTGGGGGATACCCACTTGACTTTGGGGGGGTTTCCCTGCAGTGTCTCCCCAGTTTTCTCCTTGCATGAAGCCTGCGGCATGTGGCTGTGCCTGTGCTAATCCTGGCCCAGGCTGCTGCTTCTGCCTGTGCCTTTCCTCATCCTCCTCTTTCTCCCCACTTTGGGGGGGTCTCCCAGGCCCCTGCAATGGTGTGCAAGGCTCTGGACCTCCATCAGCCCTCTTGTGTAGAGGAGCTGCTGGGGACAGATCTGGTGACATCTTTGGCTGTGCCCGCTGGGAGCCCCCCAGACTCTTCCCTGCCCCTCGTGAGGTCCCTACAGGGGACCCTGGTGGATTTGGGATGGGGGCACTGGGCAAAGGGTTCTCCAGCCTCCTCCTCTGCCAACCACCCTGCGCCCAAGCCCCTTCCCAGTGCGGGTAACTCCTCTCTGTCTCTTTCCCCTTTTCCCTCTGTGCGCGCTTGCTAACAGGGAGGATTCAGGTCTCTTCAGGTAACGCTTTCTCCTTGCCCCAGGGTGCGTGCGCGGACCCTTCCTTGCCCACTTGCTGCTGGGCTCGAGCTGCTTCTCCCGGGGATGCTCCTGCCCGGCAAAGAATCTGGGTCGGGATGTGCAGGATGAGCCGGTGGAGAATAGCCGGCTCCATGCTCCCGGGCCGCCTGGCCCCGGCTTGGCACTGCGGGACTACAGGTCCCAGCATTCAGTGCGAGAGCCGGGAGCCGGTGTGAGGCACGCCGGGACCGCCGCTGCCGAGCTGCGTGCGGCCGTGGCCGGCTCCGGGTGCTGGAGCTGCCGGCCCCGCGGGCTGGGAGGGCGCTGCGCCGGGCATGAGCTGGGTCGTGTGGACCCAGGCGGCCCCGCAGGTGTGTGGGGACAGAGACGGTGCCGGGGGGCATCTCGGGGAGCGTGTGTGGGCATGGGGGGGCTGCATCGTGGGGGGAGGTGTCCCCCTGCCCGTGGGGGTGCTGGGGAGGGGTGCTGTGCTCCGCCTGATGCCGTGCCCCATCTCTCCCCAAGCATTTCTACCAGAACAGGGCGCAGCCTCCCGCTAGTGCGTCCCGCGTGCAGAGTAACACGACGGCCCGACCCGGCCCCCCTGCCCATGTGTATCCGGCTGCTTCCCAGGTGATGATGATACCCTCCCAGATATCCTACACACCTTCCCAAGGAGCCTATTACATTCCTGGACAGGTGAGGGCCCCACCCTGGGCTCTGCGGGAGGGGGCTGGGGTGGGCAGTGGTGGGGGATGCCATCCAGGGTTGGAGCTGCGGTCTGGTTTGGGAGGGTGCAGTGATTTCCCCCTCAGCTCCCTTGAGCACCCATTGATTTGAGTGGGGTGTTTCCCGGCTCTGTAGAGAGGTGGCAAGTGGTGCTGGTCCCTCTCCCTGGCAGCCCTTTGAGGCCTCTGGGCCCACTTTGCATGCATGCTGCTTCCTGCCCTGGTGCCCAGGTGGTTCACAGACAGGTTTGGGGGTACGTTGGTGGTTTGGGGGGTATATCTGTGTTCTGCAGGAGAGGTAACTGGCCTTTCTTTACCTCCATTTCAGGGTCGCTCCACATACGTCGTCCCGACCCAACAGTACCCGGTCCAGCCCGGTGCCCCTAGTTTTTACCCTGGAGCCAGCCCCACAGAGTTCGGGACTTACGGTACAGATGGGGGTGTTGCTCTGGTCTTTGATGCTCTTCCAGCCCCTACACGCCATCCTTTTTGTGCTCCCCTGCCTCTGGCCTCCCTGCAGCTGCCTGCACTCTGGAGCTGAGTGCGGGTCCCTTTGCCAGCTTGCAGGGGCTGCCTCAGTGACTCCCATTATGGATTGTTTTGGGAGGGCAGGGGTGTTGCCAATGTCTCAGCTGGACTGAGGGCTGCCCATTATGTCCCACTGGTCCAGCCACTCCTGTTCTTTTCTAAATCAGTGCTATTTAATGTTTAACCCTCCTGGCAGAGGGCTGGGGCAGACTTTATCCCCTGTTCCCCCTTTCTCACCATCAAGGTGAGCAGTTTAGGGCTGGTGACCCCCCTCAGCAGCCTGCTCCCTAAGGAGCTGAACCTGGAGTGCTGGGGCCATTCCATGCCTGCCCTCTCCCGGCGCTGGGGAGCAGTGGTGTGAGCAGCTCCCCCCTTCTTCCCCCTGCTTGCATGTGGCCACCCTGCTGTGACTATATTTAGGCTTGGTCCTGGAAGGCCCGGCAGACACAGAAATGTGAGCTGAGGCCTCCGACCTGGCAGCAAAGCATAAACCAGGCAGAGATGGGTTTCTGTTGACCCAGGTATGTGCCTGTCCTTCCTCCTTCCCTCCTTCCTGTGCTGGGGCCTACCCGGCCCCCTGGAGGAGGGAGATGGCCCCCAGCAGTGTCCGGCTCCTGCGTGCTGGGCTGCTTCTTTGTGCTTAGTGCTGGGGCATCCCTTTGGCTGTCTGTGTGGGCTCCTGGGATGGGTTTGTCCTCTGCCTGTACTTTGGGACTGTGGCTGTTCCTAGGGGAGCTGGCAGCAGTGTGCTCCTTGCCCACAGAACTTTATGGGAGGCCTGGCATGGTGTGCCCCTTGATGGGTGAGATGGGCTGGCCTTTCTGGTCCTGAGGGCTGGGCAGCTCGTGATCTCCCTTCCTGGCACATCCCATGTTGCAAGGCTTGTCCGGTGGCCCTGCGTCCCTGTGGGGCAGAGCAGAGGGGTCCGTGGCTTGGGGACAGCGCAGTCACCAGAGCATCATGGGCAGGTTCAAGGCTTGGCGCACCTGTGAAGGTGCTGAGGCCGGAGGGGGCTGGGGCCCGGGCCCAGCGGTGCCTGTCCCAAATCCTCATGGCACCGCTCAGGGGTGATGCTTGCAGATGCCCTGGGAGGAGCAAAGCACCTCTCGGGGCTGTGCCAGCCCTGGATGGAGTCCAGCTCTACCTCTGGCCCCTGGCACAGCTGCCTGCTCTGGGCTGGGCTTGCCGGGGGCTCAGGCTGTGCAGGGAGCCGGAGCCCCTCAGCCCGGGTGTGAATGGAGGGTGCGGACCGCGCTGCCTGGTGCCGCCCTGGAGCTGGTGCCGGCCCTGGGGAGATAAGGGCGCCGGCAGGAAGGCGGCTGCCTGTGGAGCCGGGGCGCCCGTACCTGGCATGGCTGAGCGTCCCTGTGGGGCCGTGCGTGGATGGCGTGGAGCTGGTGGGCACGGCGGGTGCCCGCGGGGCCTGGCTGGGCGTGGGGGTGGCGCGGGGACGCTCTGCTTCACGGGGAAGGAATTCAGTCAGTCCTGTCGGGCGGGTTGGGACAATCCGGGCCGGATGCGATGGGGTTCGCTGCAGAGCAGCACAGGCTCCCCAGGCTCCTGACAGACCCCTGCGCTTGGGGGACCAGGGGGTCCCCTGAACGGCCGTGGAGGATCTGGGCTGGCCAGTCTGACGCTCTCTCCTCTCCTCCAGCGGGTGCTTATTACCCTGCGCAGGGGGTGCAGCAGTTCCCGGCGGGGGTCCCCACTGCGCAGGTCATTGTGAGCCAGCAGCCACCGATCCCCCCAAAACGGGAGCGCAAGACGGTAAGGAGCCATCTCCCTCCAGGCACGGGGGGGGCCTGGTGTGCAGGAGGGGACGGTGCCAGCCCTTGGGTGCCTGCGGCATGCAGGATGGGATGTGGTGCAACACGCCAGGGAAGGGGGGTGGTGTGAGGCCGTGCACCCTGGGCTGGGGGGCTTGGTGAGGGGCTGGGGGGCACAGTGGGTGCCAGCGACCTTGGCTGTCCCGGCGGGCAGCGTTGTGCTGAGTCATGGCTCCTGAGGGGTGGGGGTGCCGTGGCTGCCAACTGCTGTCTGCTCCCGGAGATGCCGGCGCTCGGAGGCCTCGTATGGGGCCTATTTATAGCAGGGAGACGGCTGCGGCACGGCCCTGCACCGGGGCAGGGGGTGCTGCCGCGGAGGGGAGGTGCTTGTGTTTCCTCCCATTGGGCTCTGTGCTTGCTGCTCTAGGAGCAGATCGTGAGTGGGGTGGTGAGAACAAGGCCCCTGGCTGCATTGTGCCCCCACCGGAGTCCCTGACCCACGTGTCCTCCCCGCTTCTTCCTCCCAGCAGGGTGCCCTGTGGTTCCTGCTGCCCCCATGGCAGGCGTGTGGCCACTGAGCTCATGGCCATACGGGCTGTGCTGCAGTGGCGTGGAGCTTGCCGTGACTTCTGTGTGCCGAGGCTCGTCCCTTGTGCTGTCCCTCAGGCAGGGAGGGGTCCCCACAGCTCCTGTGCCAGCGTGGTGGTTCCTTGGGATACCCTGACCCCTGGAGATGGGCACTGATCTGGGGATGCAGTGCTGGCTGTGGCTGCCTGGCACGACAGCTTGCAAGGCATCAGGATAGGCTGGTGTCTGTAGGGCACCGTGCCCTGCGTGGAGGGGAGGTGGCACCTGCTGGTACCCAAGCTGCATGTGGCCAGGGCAGGCACAGCAGTGAATGACCCTCACTTGCCTCTCCCTTCAGAGGAGGGGGTGTCCCGCGGGTGTCTGGCCCAGGAAAAAGGGGTGGCCCATGTGCAGTGTCCCCCACCCTGCTAACAGCTTTCCTCCCTCTGCCCTGACCTGTGCAAAGATCCGGATACGAGACCCCAACCAAGGCGGCAAAGATATAACTGAAGAAATCATGTCTGGAGCAAGGACCTCGTCCACTCCCACCCCTCCGCAGGTAAGGGGCCGCCCTGCCTGGGGTGGTGGGATGTTCACACGGCCCTGCTGAACTCCTTCTTTGTACCCCCCAGGCTGGAAGTGGTTTGGAGCCCCAGGCCAATGGAGAGACCCCCCATGTAGCAGTTATTGTCAGGCCAGGTAAGTGCCTTTGCTGGGTGCTTCCAGGATCCCTGATGTTGGTGCTGGAAGGTGCAAGATGCCTGCCCTGCCATTCCTCAGCTCACCTGGGGCTTGTGGGGTCAAATGCATTCCCTACATGCCTAAGGACTGGTGTCCCCATGTTTGGTCCAGGAGAGTTTATGGGGGCTGACTGTTCATCCCATTCTTTCTGTGGGTGCTGGAGGATGCCTGTTGCCCGTCACCTGTTTACAGTGTGGGGTGGCACATCTGTCTCTACCCCTCCTGCAGACAGAGGGCTCAGGGGGTGGTGTGCTGGGTGAGGGGGGATTGGAGAGCCCCTCAGTAATGCCACCTACCTCACAGATGACCGTCCGAAGCCTGCGCTGGTGGTGAGCAAGCCCGTCTCCCTGGAGCCCAGCAAGTCGGCGTCCCCGTCACCTCCCCCTCCCCTCATCCCCGAGGTGGAGCCCGTGGGGCTGTCGGCCATGGCGCTGGTGCCAATGGAGCCCCCCATGGATGCGGACACTAAAGTGGAGCTGGGCGAGGCGCCGCCCGACCCGCACAAGACGTTTAGCGCCATCACTACAGTGCCAGGGGCTGTGGAGCTGCCCGTAGTGCCCGCGCCCGACATGGACACAGCGGCTGTAGAGGAGGAGGAGGAGGAGGTTGCCATTCCCCTCCCAGAACCCACCCCACAGGTGCCTGTGCCCCCCGAGGTACCACCGGCGCCTGTTGTCCCCCTGATGCCAGCGGTGCCCCTGGTGCCGGCCGCGCCGTCGCCACCACCCGTCGTACTGCAGGCCACGGAAGCGCCCGCCAAACCTGCCTCCCCCACCCCCCTGCTGCCCCGGGAAGAGCCCTGCCCCGAGCCCGCTGCCGAGGCCAACGGGGTCTTGGAAGAGGTGCCCGAGCCGGTCCCCGAGGCACCCGTGTGCCAGCCAGCGCCGGTGCCCGTGCTGGGGCCTGCGCCCACCCTGGACTCCCCCATTGCCCAGCTTGAAGAGCTGCCCCTGCCCAACGGGACAGAGGGCACTGGCAAAGTGGAGCCAAGTGGGGAGCAGCCTGAGTTGGACGTCAGCCCCGTCTCGGAGCCCGAGGAGCCGGCCCAACCTGGCACCCCTGCCTCACCCCAGGCAGAGGAGGAGGAGGAGGAGGAGAGCGAAGGCCCTGGCGAGGCCCAGGAGCGGAGCTCGAGCCCAGCCCCTGCCCCTTTGCAGACCTTGGAGGCGACTGCACAAGGTTGGGAGTGCTGGGCTGGGGCGTTGGGTGATGTATGGGGGTCACCCAGATGCAGTGCTACACATGGGAGAGGAGGATGGGGTTATATGACCCAGGATGTGTGAGTGTGGGGTGCTGGGGGGGGGTACGAGATGCCCATGGATGGCAAAATGGGGGAGGGCATCCACGTGCAGGAGTATGTGGTGTGTGCAGAGTGGGGAGGTGTGTGCTGGGGAATGAGGTGCCGTGGGGGAAGTTTTATTTCATGTGATGCCTTCTGGGCGGGTGGAGGGCAGGTGGATTGGGGCAGTGCCTGAGGGCTGTTCCTATCTGTCCGGGGACATGGCGAGGTGCAGGGGGGATGTGGAGCTGTAGCTGTGTGGGGTGCTGTGTAGGGGTATGCAAGTCCATAGGTGTGACTGAGGAAAGTGATGTGCCCTGGGGGTGTGCTGGGGCAAAGGTATATATTAATTTTTTTAAGCACTCTGCATATGAGTATGGGGGTTACATAGAAGTGCTGGTGGGAGGGTGGGGGAGATGGACACACAGGATGTGTTCATATGGAGCACTCTTTGCAGGGATATAGGGGGGCTATAGGAGGACGGTCTCAGGGCATATGTGCTTCTGGGGAGCACCTCTGTATGGGGTGTGTATAGGGGTGCCAGGGAGGGGAGTAGAGTGTATCTGGGGGCAGAGGTCTGTATGGGGATGTCCACCTAAGGGCTGCCCTGCAGAGGGATGCGGGTGTTGCAGGGATGCCCTGAAGAGAATGGGGAGCGCTGTGCTGTGGAAGAGATGCGAATGGGGTGAGGAAGCACACGGTAAATTGGGGTGCAGCAGTCAGATGGGGAGAGGTGTGAGGTGTGTCTACATGGGGTGTTTTCTGGGCAGCAGGGTGCCTCGGTGGGCTGTGTGTAGGATCCACAGGGCTGCAGATGCCCAGGTGGGTACATGGCGTGTGTGAGTGATGTGGGCTGTGATGGGGGCAGGACCACATCCTCAGGGCCCCTGGCAGGCTCATCCTGAAGCTCACCTGGTGTTACTGGGGTGTTGCTGGTGACCCTGAACTGGTGTCAGGGTACACTGGGGACTGGGAGGGTCCCTGTCCTTCATCTCTTTGCCTCTCCTTCCAGTCGCTGTGTCGGTGCCAAAGAAGAAGCGGCGGATGAAGGACCTGAACAAGAAGGAGGCAGTAGGTGATTTGCTGGATGCCTTTAAAGAGGTGAGTGTGCCAGGGCTGTCTGTGAGTTACCCTGTGTCCCGTCTCCTCCTGTGATGAACTCTGCTTTGTGCCGTCGTGTCTGGGCCACTGATGCTTCATGATGGTAATGAGGATCTGAGGGGGAACGTGGATGCCTGGGTGTGTGGTGAAGGGAGGCAGGACCGGGCTCAAGGGGTGACTGCTGTTCCTCCTGATGCAGTCTCAGATCAGTGACAGTGCCTCAGAGACAGAGAACAAGCCCCCCATGTCCATTCCTGCCCGTGAAGCGGAGGACATGGCCCCTGCCCGTCCACAGGAAGACTCTGAGGAGACGTGGGAGGAGAAGGAGGACAAGCTGGCCCCAGAGAAGGGCAAGGCTGCTGATCAGAAGTACCGCTACAAGGAAGGTGAGCCGTGTCTTGGCCCAGGCCTCTGGTAGGAGCCTCTGCCTCTGCGCTCAGTGTTGGGGAGGGTGGGGGTTGCGTGGTCCAGCTGTCCTAAGCCTCATGTTCCCCTCCCATCTTGTCCCTGAGCCTGGCATGGGGTGGGGAACGGAGGCCTCAGTGTGAAGATCCTGGGAGGAGACAGGGAGCTGGTGGCATCAGCCTTCAGCAAGTGAGCAGTGCCGTGCTCCTGGTGTACCAGGCTGGGGCAGCTTTTTAGTTGTCTACATCCCATCTTGCTGGTCCTTGGGAGGGCCTGGACTTACCACAGCTCAGTGTGGAAGGTGTGGGACAGGCCACATCAAGGTCTCTTTCTCCACACTGCAGAGCAATGGAAGCCACTGAACCCTGAGGAGAAGAAGCGATATGACCGAGAGTTCCTGCTGGGGTTCCAGTTCATCTTTGCCAGCATGCAGAAACCTGAGGGGCTGCCCCAGATCACTGATGTGGTGCTGGACAAGGTTGGTGCGGCCCTGGAAATAGGGGAAGTGTGGGTGGTGGCCAGGTGGGGGTCTGGATCCTGTTGTGCCTTGTTAAGGCAGGGCAGGGACTTGCCTGTTGTGCTCGGGGTCCTGTTGCAGCATCTGCAGCAAGCCTTGAGCTTGGGGGTTGGTTTGTGGGGGCACCTCGGGGGCCTTCTTTCCAGTTCCTTGTCCCGGCGCTGAGGCTGGGGGATGGATCCATCCCGCTCCTCTGCCCCCTGGGCATCCTCAGCCCTGTGTACCTTTGCAGGCCAACAAGACCCCACTGCGGTCACTTGACCCCATCCGCCTCAGTGGCATGAACTGCAGCCCCGACTTCACCCCCTCCTTCGCCAACCTCGGCCGGCCCGTCATGGGCAACCGGGGCCTGGTGAGTATTTCCTCGTTTTACCCTTGCTGTCCCCCTCCACCTCTCTGTGATGATCAAGCCTTTGAGCCGCTGTGTCTGGGCCACTGATGTTCATGATGGAGCTGAGGATCTGAGCAGGCAGATGGGGACACCCTGGGAGCTGCCTTGGCTGTCCCAGAGCAAAGAGCTGAGTTTGTTCTCCCTGTGCCAGCCCTCAGGGCTGGGTCCCCGTCGCTCTCAGCAGAGCCAGAGGAAGGAGCCCCGCAAAATCATTGCCACTGTGTCCCTCAATGAGGATGTTAAGCTGAACAAGGCTGAGAGGGCCTGGAAACCCAGCAGCAAGCGTGCTTCGGAGGAGGAGGATCCTGAGAACATCAAGACACAGGTGGGAGCTGGGGTGGGTGGTGGGAAGGCAGGGGGGGAACGTGCCTGGCTCTCGCTGACTCTGCTGTCCATGCAGGAACTGCTCCGCCGCGTCCGCAGCATCCTCAACAAGCTGACACCCCAGATGTTCCAGCAGTTGATGAAGCAGGTGATGGAGTTGTCCATCGACACGGAGGAGCGGCTCAAGGGTGTTATCGACCTCGTCTTCGAGAAGGCCATCTCGGAGCCAAACTTCTCTGTTGCCTATGCTAATATGTGCCGTTGCCTTATGGGGGTGAGCAGGAGCTGGGGAGTCTCTAACTGAGCTGGCAGGGGTTTGTCTGGGTGCCTCGGCTGAGCTCAGCAGGCTGCAGGCCCTTCTGCGTGAGGTGGGATGGAGGACCAAATCCAGAGTTCTGTCAGGTGTAAGGTGCAGGGTGTAGCATGGTTGTTTTCTGCTTTGAACAGTTCCCGGGCCTTAGCTGGCCAGCTTTTCTGGGAGGCACTACTCATGCTCCTTGCCTGGGTTGTGCCTCTCCCCACAGCTCAAAGTGCCCACAACAGACAAGCCCACGGTAACTGTGAATTTCCGCAAGCTGCTGCTCAACCGCTGCCAGAAAGAGTTTGAGAAGGACAAGGATGATGATGAGATCTTTGAGAAGCGGCAGAAGGAGATGGACGATGCCAGTGCTGTGAGTTGGGGTGGCAGCCTGCGGCCGAGGGCTGACAGGGGTGTCCTCCGGGCAGCTTTGGGCTCTGAGCTGCGCTGCTGTACCTTCCCTGCAGCCCGAGGAGAAAGCGCGCATGAAGGATGAGCTGGAGGAGGCGCGGGACAAGGCCCGCCGGCGATCCCTGGGAAACATCAAGTTCATCGGGGAGCTCTTCAAACTGAAGATGTTGACGGAGGCCATCATGCATGACTGCGTGGTGAAGCTGCTCAAAAACCATGATGAGGAGTCTCTTGAGTGCCTTTGCCGCCTGCTTACCACCATTGGCAAGGACTTGGACTTTGAGAAGGCCAAGGTACTGCTTGTCCTGCACTGCCTTGTGTGCCCTGCCCTTGCTTTTGGGAGAGATGTGACCATGACTCTATCCCTCTGTAGCCTAGAATGGACCAGTACTTCAATCAGATGGAGAAGATCATCAAAGAGAAGAAGACATCATCCCGAATCCGTTTCATGCTGCAGGATGTGATTGACCTCAGACGGGTAAGGCGTGTGGTCTGCTATTGCTTGGGGACTGTCCTCTGTCCCCTGCTTGTTCCCATGGAGCTGTTGGCCAGTGTCCCCTTGAGCGCCAGCAGTCCATGCATCACTGGGAGGTGGAGGTTGGTATGTAAGCTGTGTCCAGCCCCAAAGACACTATGCTAGCCCCCCAGTTCTTGGTTAGCATGGTAGTGTTAGTGGGCGTAAAGTAACTGCAGCTGTTTAATACAGGGGGCTTCAGAAACTGAGCCCTTTTGTGCCAAAAGCTGCCACAGAATATGGGGAGCTGCGATGGCCGAGGCAGAAGAGCGGCCTGAGGCTTTAAGGGTGGGATGGCTAGGAAGGGTTAATGTCTCTGTCTCCATCCCCCAGCCAGCTCAGTGCCCTCTTCCTTCCTTCTCTGCCCTCTGCAGAATAGCTGGGTGCCGCGGCGAGGAGACCAGGGCCCCAAAACCATCGACCAGATCCACAAGGAAGCAGAGATGGAGGAGCATCGTGAACACATCAAAGTGCAGCAGCTCATGTCAAAGGACAAGAGGAGAGGTCCCCCCGGGCCATCCTCCAGCAGTGAGTACCTGGGCTTGGGGGTACCTGGGGCTGCCAGGTCTGGATTGATCCCACTGGGCACCGCTCGGGCTGTGCCTTATGTCTGTCCCCCTTGTACCCAGGTGGGCGTGGGAGCTTGGTTGCAGATGATGGCTGGAATACCGTGCCCATCAGCAAGGGCAACCGGCCCATTGACACCAGCCGGCTGACAAAGATCACCAAGGTGAGGCTGGGAGTGTGGTGTGGCAGCTCAGTGGCTGCCTGCCCTGGTTCCTGCCCTCTGTGGGGTTCAGAGCTGACTGTCTCTCTACCTGCAGCCTGGATCTATCGACTCCAACAACCAGCTCTTTGCGCCGGGCGGGCGGCTGAGCTGGGGCAAAGGCAGCAGTGGAGGGTCTGGTGCGAAGCCTGCAGATTCAGGTATGCGGTGTGGGGGCTGTCTGGGAACTGTGGGACTGGGCGGGAGGGGAGATCCTGTACTGGGGAGGTGCTGAACTCTGAGACTCCCCTCTTTTCACGCCCAGCATCTGATTCAGGGCGACCAGCCACAAGCACCTTGAACCGCTTCTCAGCGCTCCAGCAGTCAACCCCTGCCGAGAGCCCGGAGTCCCGCCGCGTGGTGCAGAGGTGAGGGGTCAGTCCTGCCGTGGCTGTGTTGGGCTGCAGCCTGGGGCAGCACCCCTGGAATTGGGCAGTGGTGGGTCAGTACGTGGCACCTGGGCTGGAATAATCCCCTGTGGCAAGAGGGGGCCTTTGGGGGACTCGGAGTCGGTGGTTAGTCCCTGTGGCAAAGGAGGCTGACCCTCCACCCTGGACTTCTTCCTGTTTGCCACTTGGGGACCACGCCTGGGTGCTTGCTCTGATCTGGGGTTCCTGGGACCAGACAGGCTGGAGGGAGTCCCTGGAGGCTGCACTACAAGGTCCCCAAGGAGAGTTGGGGTTGAGTTTATTCAGGAGACGTGGAAAACAAAGGGGGAAGACCACAGTCTGCTGCACGGGGAAGGTGCTGTCAGGATGGGGTCAGGCTCTCCTCCGCTGTGCCAAGGGACAGAGCGAAAGGCAAAGGTCATGAATTGTAACTGGGATAAAACAGGGAGAAGTGTTCTCCCCTGCAGGTGGTCAGGTGCTAGAAAAGGCCCTGGAAAGGTCTGGGATTGGAGTGGGATAGCCTTGCCTTGCAGAGCTCCAAAGTCTGATGTCAGGGAGGGTGGTGATGGGCTCTTCATGCTGCGTCTGTCCTCCCCCCAGGAGCAGCTCCAGCCGCGACAGGTCAGAGAAGGCTGGGGACAGAGGGGAGCGGGAGTCACGTTCAGAGAAGAGCAGCGACCGCCTGGAGCGTCCCGACCGGGGGGAGCGGGCAGACAGGAACAGGTCTGCCCTCACCAAGCGGAGCTTCAGCAAAGAGGCAGAGGACAGGAGCCGCGAACGGGAGAAGCAGGGTGGCTCCGAGGCCGTGCGCAAGGCTGCTAGCATGTCAGAGGAACGGGACAGGAGCCGAGAGACCAGTGAGCAGGAGGGCAGCGGTGTCCTGGGGATCTGGCTGTGCCCAGGGGCTGTGCTGGGCCTAGCAGGTGCCTCATCCTTGCTCTCACCTTGCAGATAAGCAAGAGCCAGCAGCTCTTGCAGCCTCTCCCAAGCCTGCGCTGTCAGAAGAAGAGCTGGAGAAGAAATCCAAGGCGATCATAGAGGAATACCTGCACATCAATGACATGAAGGTGAGAGGAAGGGATGGTCAGGCACAGCACCAGGTGGCCCTGCAGCACACCATTCAGTTCTGTGGGCAGTAGACCTGTTGGTCAGAATGAGGAAGAGAGGAGCTGGGGCTGGCTGTGGGGCAGCACTGACCCCTTTTTCCCCGCAGGAAGCCCTGCAGTGTGTACAGGAGCTGGGCAGCCCCTCCTCGCTCTACATCTTCGTGCAGAACGGTATCGAGTCCACGCTGGAGAGGAGCACCATCTCCCGCGAGCACATGGGGGTCCTGCTGTGCCAGCTGGTGAAGGCAGGCACACTCTCCAAGGAGCAGTACTACAAAGGGTGAGGGGCTGGGGCAGCCTGGACACAAGCTGGTATTTGCTGGGTTTTGAATGTGGATGGCCCTGCCCGGAGCAGGGCTCATCACTGAGACCTCCCGAGGTCCCTCCCAGCTGAGGGCAGGGGGCTGCTGGATTCCAATGGTCTGCCTCTGCACTGCAGGCTCCGGGAGATCCTGGAAATTGCAGAAGACATGGAGATTGACATCCCGCATATCTGGCTGTACCTGGCTGAGCTCATCACTCCCATCTTGCAAGAAGAAGGCATCCCCATGGAGGAGCTGTTCAGGTGAGGGCTCTGTCCTTCCACAGGGTTGCCATAGGGTCCCAGGAAGGCTCCTGGGGGGAGGTAGATCAACCAGATCTCTTGTGCCCTGCAGGGAGATAACAAAGCCCCTGGTGCCCATTGGGAAGGCTACCACGTTGCTAGTAGAGGTGCTGGGCTTGTTGTGCAAAGGCATGGTAAGTGCATGGAGCTCATGTACTTGGGGACTGGCAGCATGCTTAGGGGGCAGGTTGGCCGTCAGGAGCTGAACCCCTCTGCCACCAGAGAGACGGCAGGGGGAATCCCTTGCTGTATCTGGGTTGTGGGGGTGGCACGGGCAAACTGCAGTATCCCACTCCCTGGAGAATGGAGGGCATGGGATGGGATGCTGATGCTGACTGTTCTGTAGGGCCAGAAAACTGCAGGCAAGCTGTGGCGGGACGGGGGCCTGAGCTGGAAGGAATTCCTGCCTGAGGACCAGGATGTCAACAAATTTGTCACAGAGCAGGTGGGAGCTCAGTGGTGGTTGGGGACAGAGACAGGCCCTTTGGGGACCCTGGAGGCTCCTGCTGCTGGGAACATGGTGTTCTTCATGCTGACTGTAATAGCTCATCTCTGCTGCTCCCCCAGAAATTAGAGTACACAATGGGGGATAGCTCGGACACACCGAGCCGCAAAGAGCTGACCTCGGAGGAGCTGTGCAAGCAAATGGACAAACTGCTGAAGGAGAACCCGAACAACCAAAGAATATTTGACTGGATCGAGGTGAGGTGCAGCGCAGGCACGTCCAGGGGCTCCCTCCCAGCTTCCTCTCACCTCACAGCCGCTCTGCTCTCCCTCTTCTAGGCCAACCTGAGTGAGCAGCAGGTCTCGTCCAACACATTTATCAGGGCCCTGATGACATCCGTGTGCCACTCAGCCATTGTCTGTGAGTATAAGGGTGAGGCAGGGGGGTCCCCTTGTCCCCACCGTCCCCACCCTCTCATGCCCCATCTCCCTCAGTTGAGAACCCCTACCGCGTGGATGCCCTGGTGATCCGTAACCAAGCCAAGTTGCTGCAGAAGTACCTGCGGGATGAGCAGAAGGAGCTCCAGGCACTCTATGCCCTGCAAGCCTTGGTGGTGAAGTTGGACCAGCCTCCCAGTGAGTGTTGTGGGGCAGGCAGGCTGAGGAGGGGGGTGGCAGGCATATTGCCACCCCTGCAGTGTGGCTGGGCAATGGCAAGGGTCCCTCTTTTGTCTCCCTCTAGACCTGCTGCGGATGTTCTTTGATGCCCTCTATGATGAGGACGTCATCAAGGAGGAGGCTTTCTACAAGTGGGAGTCCAGCAAGGACCCGGCTGAGCAGCAGGGCAAAGGGGTGGCTCTCAAATCGGTGACAGCCTTTTTCACCTGGCTCCGGGAAGCCGAGGATGAGTCGGACAACAACTGAGCAGCCCTGAGGAGGAGGAGTAAGAGAGCAGAGAGAGTGGGGCACCCCTGGGAGTAACTCCATCCCCTCCCACCCCTGGCCCCCCTGGACTTGCTGATGCGAGGGCCGAGGGACCTGCTCTGCCCTCTGCAGCCCCCCTCTCTCTTTTCAGTTCTCCTCTCCCTCTTCCCCACATCCCGGTTCTGTTTGCGAGGCCTGTACTAGTTTGTCACGATGATAATAAATGGATGCTGGTGGAGGTGGCTATTGCGGTGGGTCCCCTCGAGGTCCCTCCCCTCCCCTCTCTCAGCACAGGCACACCGGGTCTTTGGGAGCAGGGCAGAACACCCTTGGACTCATGTCATGGGGAGGGGGGGCAGGATGGGGACATAACTTTCCCCTCCTCTCCTCCCTTGTCCTTCCTCCTCCCCACTTCTTGCTGAAATATAGAGAGATTATATATATATAAACTTATTAAATTTGGTTTGGGGACAGGAGCGTGATTTCTCCCCCTCCCCCCTGTCCTCTCTCTATTCCTCCATCACGGCCTGGACCCCCCCTTCTATGGTTTTTTTATTTTAAATATAAATCATTCCCCCCCAGCTCCCACTCTGACACCTGGGGAGGGTGCCGGGGAGGAGGG
>JAOEHY010030428.1:0-33885 GCA_025447955.1 Psilopsiagon aurifrons | reverse complement strand
CCCCTTGTCCTATCACTACAGTCCCTAATGAAGAGTCCCTCCCCAGCATCCCTATAGCCCCCCTTCAGATACTGGAATTATACTGATTTTATTCATCAGTATAATAAGAGAATATGGAGCATTGGAGAACTCTGTGCTGCTATAAGCACATTGCTTTCCAGCACTCAGAGTGGTTTTATTTGTTGTTCTTAATTCCCAAGATATTAGTGTTCTTCCGCAGTTGATAATATAACTTAAAAGAAAAACCTCAGGAGACCCCAGATAGTTTTGTGAGTAAGGGAGTCAGCAGAGAGGAACCTGAGACAGTGATCATGGTGAGAGATCTAGGGAGTTTAAAGTTAGGTGGGACATGTGAGAGTGTCTAACTCTAAATAAGCCCTTATTTGGGAGCATGAGGGAGATCTTCTAGCTCCCATCTCCTGCAGAAGGGTTCCTTTGTGGAGCCACCTCCAGAGATCTCGGTGGCACAGACTTCAAAGAGGGTCTCCCAAGACTCAGAGGTGCAGTTAATCTCTTTATCTCTTCTGCCAGGCAGCCTACAGTATGCTCACAGAAGTGCAAGGAAGAAGTTCAGAAGGTGTTATGCTAAAATGGAAAGCCCATGAAAGATGTGGAAGAAGTGAAGGAGGGGAGGTTGATACTAACAGTAAAGACCATGAGTGAAATATGAGGCAGAAGAGACAGCATTGTACTTGCATGGCCAGAGGTGGTGGGAAGGCAGAAGGTGTACATCTGCCAAACCTGCACTGTTTTCATGAACTGTGAGAAATGGGCCTAAGGCTAGGGAAAGGTAGGGATCTCTTCCTAAGAGTTCAGCCGTCTCCTCTAGTAATGACGTGCTGTGCTGCTGGAGCATACTGTGCGGAAATATTAAGCTGAGATTAAGTCTAATATTTTGTAAAAAGAGCACACTGGCCTATTTAAATTAATGCTTTGACCCATTTTGCTCTGTGTGTGATCTGGAAAGTTCACTTGGCAAGAAGTGTTTCACCTGTGCACTTTCAAAACAGGCTAGAAAACAGAAGTTTTTAAAATAAAAGTGTATGTATAGCTGTTATTCATGCTCTTAAAGCAAATGGGAGGCACCTCTATCCCTCTGCCTTTATCCCCAGCAACCAAGCTGCTGATGGATCATGCCAAGCTGACAGTAAGTTGCAGCAGTGGTCCAGCAACCAGCTTATGAGCATCAGCACAAGCTTTGCAGGATCATCTGGGGGTATTTTCTTGTTTGGGAAGGAAGATGAAATCATTGTGTTCCTGGCTGTTTAGGGATGTCTTGGAGTGCTTAAATCCCTACACAGGAACCACAGAATTTGCCCTGTTTTGTTTTGCATTGCTGCCCTGGGCTGATGCTGCTCTCAGGTTGCCTGTCTTCATCCAGGAGCACTCTGAATACTGGCTGTGAAATTACTGAGTGATTTGAGGTCTCCTATCAGCCTTGTTTTCTGTCCTACTTTCTGACCTTCTCTAGCGCATAAATTGCTCCATTATCCTACTAGATTTAATCTTCAGTTACACCACCCAAAAAAATGGCCAGCAGACCAAAATGCATGCAAGGAAAACATTAACAACAGAAATGGGCTATGGCTGGAAATAAAACCAGGGAGTACTGGTGATGACTCCTAATTGCTGTTTCCCAAATGCTGAATGACTTCAACATTTCCTTACGTGAGGTGCAGATGCCTGGGGTTGTTTCAGGTTTGGGTGATAGATTGGCAGCTGTTGAGGTGTGCTGCTCAGATGTTGTCCAGCTGCTTATCAGTTGCACAGCCCACTGCAATTTTGGCTGAAAAAGTTCAGCACCTCTCCAGCCACTTGCGATCAAATCCACTGCATTTAATGTACTGGTAGCCCTGAAAGTAATGTCTGACCTTTTGATGCAGTAACACTTTCTTTGCTCATTAGTTTCAGGGTGAGTCAGCTCAGGTGGCAGGCTATTTCCTGGTTGGTCTTGAAATTCTTGTATCGTTTGCTGATGCTTGTCAAATGTGAAAGTGGAAACCTGTCTCTTTTTACCCCGGCGGTATGCATGGCAATAAAAACAGAGCTCTGTTGTGCAGGCAGTGCTGTCACTATTTGGTCTCTAGTCTTGAAGTCCTTTTCTGGTCTTCAGAAGATGGGTAATGACTTTCCTGCTCTGAAAATCTGTCATAATCCTGAGCATGCGAATAGTGGCATAATATTCCTCCTGACTACTTTGGATGGGAGTATGAATTCAGTACATATAAGTCTGTGCACTGAACTTTCCATACATGAAAACTAACAAATGTTTATCTTAACAATTCATGATTTGTCTGAAATGTCAATGCCAACTGTATCTTTTCTGGCTCATATACAATTGATACTACTAAGCTTAATTAACAATTCTGTCAATGAGTTTTGAGCTGTAACAGCTTCCTGACAGACAGTCCAGGTTTGAAGCCACGAGGCTCTAAGTCTAGCAAGTATATGGATTCTCACTATAGCCAGCATGTACCACAAAAGAAGCCCGTCTTTGCAGAGCTAAGTCATTTTAAGATAACTTTAGAAACCCTGAAATCAACCTTTTGATTGAAAGTCTTACAGTGCTGAGGTTAGGAGGTTTGGAATTGGTGATGCATGTAGCAAACCTGTCTTTCTTGCCATGCAGACCTTCGGAAGAGTGCAGGCAAGAAAATAAGGGCATTTTTTTTTCCAAAAATAACAAACACAGGTCTTAAGTCTTGGGTATTTGTGCTCTTAAGGCAAAATACTTCTTTTCTTCTGGAATGTGAACATGAGAAGAATAATAGCACATAACTTTCAGGAACTACATTGACTCTGTGCCGAGGTAACTTTCCACCTATTCTCAGCATATCTGAAGTCCAGGAGAGTCATGTGTTTGCTGGAGATATTGCTAACACTGACACAGTATTTTTGATTTTTGAAGAAGGTCTGTGTGCTTCAAGACTGCATTTTGCTAGGGAAGTTCAGGGAGCTGTGTGGTGGTGTCCACAGTTGCATTTTAATCATTTGTCACTAACAAATGAACTGAAGAAGTATATTTTGTATCAAAAATTAAAAGCCAGAACAAGGGGGAGACTGTCCCTGCTACTGTCATTAACTGTGCAGTACTGGACAAAGTAATTCAGTTTTCTGTGCCTCATGATCTCCAATGCAGAGGTGAGGTTTTACTGGTTCCCTCGTTTTATAGTTGGGAGTCGATGAGTTAATGCTTGGATAAATAAACCATCCTGTATACAGCCTGTGGTTTTAATAAGAAGAATAAACTTATCTCCCTGATTCTGTTCAAAAGGAGTTGAACAAAAGGTTAATTTAGAAAAAAATTCTGCATGTTGGAGAAGGGGAGGGAAAAATAAAACAGTCCCTCCTGGTTGTTAAACCCAACCATGTCTTGAAATTACATGCATGCTTGAAGAACTGATTTGTTGGATAAAAAAGAAAAGGTGTTTTGTCTCTTCTTCCGCCTGCTAGGGTAATCTCTGTTCTGTTTTATGTTGGTAGATGACTCCTAAATCAAAAAGGAAAAGCATCCACAGTAGAATGCTCCGCCCAGTGTCCAGAGCTTTTGGTAAGTGAGAATTTCTTAAAACCTTTTTCCATCCTTGTTTGCCTGAGATCCTTCTAGGTAGTTCTTGATTGAAAAGCACAGGTGACTCTCCCTCTCTCTGGATTGCATTTGCAGCCCATACTGTTTGCTTTGGTTTGTGACTCTGCTAGTGTACTTGCTAGTAAATATTTGCTCACAGTGCTCTGTCTCCTCACAAACGTGAGTTCTTTCAATGTGTTTTTAACTATTTACCACAAAAGAGAGGAATGGCATTGTCTTTTGTTTTAAATAGCATGCTAAATCTAATTAGAAAGTTTTGATTTCTCTTAGAAATGGAGTTTGATCTAGATAAAGCACTGGAAGAAGTACCTATCCATATCGAAGACCCACCATTTCCTTCCAGCAGGCCGGACAAACGAACTTCTGGATTCATTTCGGAGTTACCCTCAGAAGAAGGGAGAAAACTGGAACACTTTACGAAATTAAGGCCCAAAAGGAATAAAAAGCAACAGCCAAGCCAAGCAGCAGTGAGTGCACATTAAAATATTGCTGGCAATGTGATCTGTTGATTGCTTTTTGCCATGAGTCAGGTCTTGCAGTGTAATGAGTTCAAGTTTTTAAATTCCCCTGTTGAAGTTTTAATTTTTCTTCTGGTACTCATGTCTTTCAGTGAGCAATCCCTATTACAAGCTTTTTGTTCTGTTTGACACAGCCTAAACCCAGGGTATGCTTTATCCTTTCTCAATTTGTTTTTGTTTTTACATGGAAGCAGTTTCTGGAAGTAGTTGGAGCTTTCACAGGAAGTGCAGAAAATATCATGAGACTTTTCAGTTATACTGCGAGGTGTTGTTAAGTCTTAATCCTTTTTTCTGCCTGCATTAAGACGTGGTAACTTGGCATGAATTCTTATTTCTATCAGCTCTCAGAGGAGCTACTCTGTGACACCCAGCTTCCCACAGCTCCTTAACTAAAGATGGTGTTTGGGCCAGCAAATCTACATAGTCACAGATCTGCTTTTCATGCTGGAGCCTGCCTCAGAAAAGCAAAACAGAAGAGCACTGTCTGTCTACGAAAGGCATTGGTGTGAACCCAGGAATATGTGTGAGGAGTTCCCACAGTTCCATTTCCTTGGCATACGACATGAATAAAGATTTATTTCTGTGGTGATATGTCCTCAGGGTATGTAAGGACGGATCTGGAGGAGTTACAGAGCTATCTCATGGCAACACAGCACAGCTGATATAAGTTGCCCTTATCAAGGGGCAGCCATTGCTTCTCTGAGTTACACTGCCTAGTAATGAATGCCTGTGGCCTCTCCTGCTCCGTGAGGATTGTCAGCAGAGAAGACCACTGAAAATTTCCCTAATGCTGGAAAGATCATATCATGAGATAGTGTTTTTTGCGTCATTTGGAGATGCAGAAACCTTCAAGCAGAGGGGATATTCAAGCCAACTTTCCATTCCCTTGTGCTGTATGGGGAAGGGTAGAGGTAGCAGAAGGATGGACTGTTCTCCACATTGTAGTGAAAACACATCTGTGTTTACTTCTTCCAATTCCAGTTCTGCGGAACACACATGTTTTCCCAGTTGCTAAACTTGCTTCTCTTCCAAACTACTCAGTGCATCCCATGCCATCTGCACAGGGGTTTGGAAGGACTGGGGACATGGGGGGAAGGAAAGTGCTTCACTACCAGGCATGAAGCTAGGACATACAGTATCTTGCTCAACAGAAACAAAAAGCTTACTTCTCATAGAGGAGAAGTGTTACTTCCCATGATAATGCAATCTTGTGGGAATGCTCATCCACATTGAAATACTTAGGAAATCAGGGGTTTGTTTAGTTTCAGAAATTGAAAGAAACTTTTTTTACTTAAACTTACTTGTCCCTGTCTTGGTTTTATGGACTGTTCAATTCGTTACTATTTCTGACCCCATAACAAGTCTAAACAACTTTTTGAAGGACTTAAGGTGTTTGCTTTAATGCTTCCAAAAATGAAACAGACGCATTTTGAGGCCAGAGTAATGAGTGGACTGTAGCATTGTTCTGGAGGTAGTTGGAGCTTTCACAGGAAATGCACAAAATACCATGAGGCATTGTTTGCAGAACTGATTTGCTTCTGGTTCTGTCGCCTTGAGACTACAGAAAGCAGTGGTTAGGAAAAACACTTGAAATGAGCAAGGCAAAATCTTGATCTTTTCTAATGCTTAAAGCAGATCTGTAGGGTTGTTTGCCATTCCCGTTATTTCCATTTAGTAATTTGAGGGGTCTCGGATGATCAGAGCTGTACTTCTCTGGTTTTGCTGAAAAATGTAAGGAGAAAAAAAAAAAAGGAAAAACAGAGAAAAAAGGGAGAAATGAGAACTCTTAACATGGGGTGGGTGGGAAGAATAAAGATTTATAGTTCTGTCACTGTTTTTACTGAAATGGGTGTCCAGAGGGCATTAAAAAAGGGGGAACATTAGCACCACTCACTCGCACGTAGCTTTAAACCAATATGATGAAGCAGTTGTTTATTGTTCAGATGTAAAACACAAACCAGAGCTCAGTTCTTTACATTGATGTTGATCACTAAAGGGCATTATGTTAAATATCTATAAGAAAATCCTGTGCTTTGAGAACCTTATTAGGCTCTCAACATTTGTGTACATCTTTAGGACATTTTTAGGAACTTGCTGCTTTTCATGTACAAGCTGGTTTCTGTTTTGAGGTAGACCTTCTCATTTGCTGCAGATATTGTATTTTGTATATATTGTATAATTGCTGCAGATTCTTGTATTACTTCTCCTTCGGGAGATGCATTTGCCTTTGATACTTCCATGTTTGTTCCTACTATCTGGAGGGCTCCAGTATCAATATTAAATGGTGACTGGTTCTATTGAAGTACAACAACCACTTCCGGTTGATGTGCTTTGGTTGAAACGTTAGTGTCAACTGGTTTTGACTGAGGAGGTAAATATTTACATTGAGACAAGCAACACTGGTGTGACCAACCCAGATGTTAGCATATGCATTGCTGCTTAGTGTCAGATATTCCAGCTAAACAAGTTCTCTGCAGAAAACCCCAAAGGTGGCAGAATTGGAAGTCTGAGAAGTCGTTGTGCTTCTTAGAATAAACTGGTTTTTAATAGAAAATAAGCAGTTTAACTGGCAACAAGGGAGTCATTCCAGGTGGGTTCTTTTCAGATCAGTATTACATTGCTGCAGCAGGTATTAATAAAATATTAACTCCTGTTTGATAACAAAGTAAATACTTGGTTTCTAATGAGGTTCAGCAGTGAAAAGAAGTTTCATGCATGTGTCAAAGCACATCCGTTGTCCTGACTTAATGAGTCTGGGTTTGATGTTAACTGCAGCTTTTAAGAGTATTCGTTTTTCTTATTAGAGGTGTAGAAAAAAGTGTGTATTCCAGCTGAAAAGAGAAGCTGGGATTATTCTGAGTTATTGTGGCAACTAGGAGATTCTTTGATTTAAATTGTTTTAAATTACAAACCCTGCTATTTTGTGGCAGACCGATACCTGGTTGTTAGTACTACCAATAATGCGACTGGGCTGGGTCTAGTGCATCCTTTGTAGTCATCTAAAAGGTCTCTATACAGCATTTAAATCGAAGGAACTCTTTCTACTGGTGCTAGAAATTTTCCACATCAAAGCCACATAGAGGAGCCAGACCACATGAGAAATCCTCCCAAGAGACAGCATGCTTCATCTTCAGGAGGCTACAGAGTCACCAGCTAATCTTCACAGGGCCTTTGTGATCAGCCGATATTACTAAGTCAGCCTGGTTTAGATGCTTCTGTCACCACACGTTCAAAATGTGGGCACTGAAAACAAAAAGGGGGAGAGGGTGTGCCATTTTCAGACACTCAGCAAGTATCTCTGTTAAGTTCCTAAAGTGAAACACCCGATTCTGTATTCAGAGTCTCTGCTTCTGGTAGTACTAGGCTGAATGGACTATAAAAGGCTTTTTGTTAGCCTGCTGGAACTCTGTTTCTGGACCTCTAAATCCAAAATCCAGAACATGCTTTTTTTTCTCTGAAAGTGGGAACAACTAGCAGCTGAAAATACGTTCTCCTCAGGTCACCATATGATCAGGATGACTTAACTCCCTTTTTTCTTTCCTAGCTGAACTACTGATCTATGCTCATAAGCCCAAGGTATTCAATGTCTGGTCTCATGCATTGCAGTATGCAACTTGTCACTGGTGTTCTGGGTCGCTTCACATTTGATGTAACACGCCACCTGGACTCACTGAAGGGAAAGGGAATTCCAGTGGTGATTCCATTGTCCACACTGAGGTTTGGTTGGCTCAGACAACTTTTATAATGTCTTAACTCTCAGTTATTATCACTGAAACGAGTATGCTTAGATTACTGTATACCAGAGAGAGTGTTCTCTTCCTTCAGGTATCTGCTGGAGTGCCTCCAGAAGGTGATCAGAATGGCCTCATGGGGAGAGTGGATGAAGGCGTGGATGAATTTTTCACTAAGAAAGTGACAAAAATGGATTCAAAGTAAGTTCAAATTTATTATTCTTAGTTTATATTTAAACTTTTAAAAATAAATTAAAAAAACAACCCACAACCAAACAAGCAAAAACCATACTGGCAGACAGGCACGTAGCACTTCTGTGTTCTGTTTGACTTCTGTTCCCAATATCCAGGTTGCTGTTGTCAAAGGCAGAAAATATTGTAATAGTCAAAACATTGTGAATTCAATTACCCTCCCTTAAAAACTGCTACTTTGTAATAAATTGCTTTAATATACTATGTGATGGGAGTTACTGACTCAGGTGTATTTCTGTAATTCAGTCGCCTTCATTTTATTCTTCAGCAGAGCTCATTAGGACTGGAGCAGGGCTTTTTGTTGGTTGAGGATCTCCTCTCCAGTGCTAGTAGTACACGTGGGTGTCTCTGTCTAGTAAGGACTGATGTTGGGCAGTGTTTTGATAGATGATTGAGATAGTAGATGATTTAGTAGATTTAATCTGATTTAGAAATACATTAAAGACATGTTTGATCAAGGTTTAGTATCCCATCCCAGATTTAGGAAATTCATTCATCTGAAAGATATGTCTCCTTCAGCTTTGTAGAAGGATTATACAACTTATGCAGTTGCTTTGTAGCTGGTTGTGTATTTACAGGACCACACATCTAGATGTTCTCGTATTCATGCATGTTTGTGCGTATACATACAAACACACACAGATAGTTGCATTAATTAATGAGAAAGCAAGGGTGATTTCCAGACAACTTGAAATGACCTCTTCTGTGCTGTATGTGACATCCCTTAAGGAATGGTAGATGTTAGTGGGTAACTATCTGTGGCGGGAAAAGCAAATGTTTTAAAGTTAGTGTGAGTTATAAATATCAATAGTGACATGTGAAGCCGTGTGTGATACACTATGTGTAGTGGTTAAATGATGGCAGCTTTGAAAAAATGGATTAGCTAGGTTGGGTTCAGGGTGCTCACAGACCACTGCATCCTCCTGTGCTTCCCTTGGGTGCCTGCCAGCCACTCGTTTTCACTATGAACTTGCACTGTCCTTGTGTGCCCATCCCTGGGCATGCCTTTTTGCTGCTCTGGTTTGCTGCACTGGTGGCTCTCTCTCCAGTTAGGGTATTCTTATGCAGACATGTTACACACCCAGCTTTCCTCTCAATACTCTGTTCATAGCATACGTGCTGGCATTGGCTCTATCAGACACAAGGGAAAGCTTCTATCAGCCTCTTCTCACAGAAGTTGCTCCTCTAGATCCCCTCCCCACACACACTACCAAAATATTGTTATGTGAACCCAGTAGAGATGTGCATAGACAGGTTGGGTAGAGCTGATTGATGTTGGAAACAGCTGAGTTCCCAGCACAGATGACATAGTTGCCTCTCTTCAATGGACCGTGCACAAGGCCAGGACAAGAATCCTCAAGACAATATGATCAATGTTAATTGTTCAGTTTTTAACTTAGACGCACCAGCTAATGACTGGCCCTAGGGTAACATATGGATCATACAAAAGATTAGTTTGACCAGTAGAAGTAATCTGGTACTCTTTAAAAAGAGAGGGAAGAGGGGAGTGGAGAATTGTTTAAAATGTCTGTGTCTTAATAGGAGACCATCAACTAAAAGTTCAGAGGGCAGTGAACCCAGTGAAGCAGGCGATGAGAAGAAGAAAAGGGACTCAAGGAAGAGTGGCTTCCTTAACTTAATCAAATCAAGAGGCTCCAAATCTGAACGTCCCCAGACTGTGATGGTTGCAGAGGAGCCTTCCTCACCCAAGGTTGCTGCAAAAAGTTCAGCTGTGGACACAAACAAGAAGGAGGTAAAGCCTGCAGAGCAGAACGGTGGTACAGAGCGATCTGAGGAGTTAAAGACACCAGACTCGCTGGAGGAGGCACAGACAGATGATGCAGCAAAAGCTGAGAGGGGTGACAGCAAAGGAAGTCCACAAGGAGGCCGGAGGTATGGCGTGCAGGTGATGGGCAGTGGACTTCTCGCAGAAATGAAAGCCAAGCAGGAGAAGAGAGCAGCATCGGCTCAGAAGGTGAAGGCAATTTGATTTCTCTTGAGTTGTTACAGAAATGGGTAAGAGCCAGGTGTCTGCAGGGGAAGTGAACTGGGTCTATAAGGGTTGGTGCCTGGGGTTTGACACATCAGTCCTGCTTTCCACCAAGGATTATGGTGTTCTGCAAGAGGTTTGCTCTCTGCTGTGTTGGTGAAACATGAATACCCTGGCTACAGGCTAGGCTGCAAATGTGGAGGTACAGCAGGAAATACACTCTTAAGCCTGTACTTTCCTCTTGTGGAGGAGGTGACACCAGCTCTTGCACTTTATGTCAGGCCATCACAAGCACAGAAGGCACATAATTGTTTACATGTGTTGCAGAGAGATTTTTGGGTGGCAAGTAAGCACAGCTGGGAAGTCCCCTCTCTATGTGATGTGTGGTTTGTTCATGTGTAATGGAAACATGCTTTAGAAAAGGTGAAACTAGGACTGATGTCTTACTGTGCGCCCCCTGCACACCAGTATCTCAGGTGCTTGGCAGAGTGAACTACAGTGTACTGTAGTACTCTTATCTTTTAGAAGGTGATGTAGAAAGATGGAGAGATGTACTGTATTTTTAATTATATATTCCTTGCAGAGAAGTAAACCTGGCTTCCTGACACGGTTTACAACTCTTCAGCTCATACTTTTCTTTATGCATTTCATTTGTATATCCTTTTTTCCCCACATCTAATTATTTTTATGCCCTCAATTTCTGTATTTCAAATGCTAACACTCAAAGAAATAAGCTTTTTAAAAAAATTAATCTATTCCCAATTATCTGTCTGGATTCCCTTCACTCCCCTCTAATTTTCTCCTCTGAAGTGCTGATGCTGGACAGGAACCTTGCTTAACTTTGCAAACGTGTGGAGTGGAATATCCTAGTGTTACTCTGAAGCATTTTAGGCGTAACTGTTTTCCCCCATGCCCATTCCCCATTGAACTTCACCATTATCATCCCAGCTGCAGTTGGCGTATTACCAAAAGATCAGGCTTTTTTCAGTTCTTTCTTTCTCTTCAGCATGCAGGGAGCCTGGATGTTCTCCATTCCCCACCATTTATCCCCTGTCATTTGGAAGCTGTTACCTTATGACAGAGCTCATCTGCAAGTTTTGCTGTGTTTTCCTTCTTTAAATACATTGCAGAACAGACACTCAAAGTTCATTCTGCCTTTCTTTATAGTTTAAAGTACTTGCCATGATGCCTGAGCCATTCCTGACAACACTGGAGTCTTGTAATAAGCAGATTCAAATTAACATAGTTGTCTATAGCTCTTTTAAGGGATCCTAAGCATAAAGCTGATTTATTTTTCTTTTTAAAGAAATGACCAATTTCTGCCATTCTCATTGGAGTATTGCCCATGAATTATCCCACTGGTTTCTAACCACCAAGTTTTTGAGGAAAATATTGCATGATTTCAAGTAGGAGTGTTATGCTCTGCCTGTAACCTTAAACTAACCGTGCTACTCCAGATTATATGCATTTTTACAACTGCAAACAGTGTATGCTTGGTGCTCTTCAAGTTCTTAACACTTGTCATCTAAAGTTAGTAAGATCTGGAATAATGTGCCTGAGGTATAATATTTTAGCATATGTAATTTTTTTCTTAAGTGGGGAGAGTAAAAGTGCGGTTTGATTGATGAGCAGCTTTGTAGCATTGACTGAAAATTTGAGTTTCATCTATCAAAAAGAATAGTTGCCTCTTCCCAGTTTTTTCCACCACTTGCTTTTTCACTGGTTGGAAAGGTTGCTCCTCTTTTTCTTTCAGGTTTAATTTCCAAGAAACTGTGTTATTGATTTTTTTTTTTTTGTTAGATTTTTAGTTTTATCATATTTACGGAACATAAAAATAGAGGGCTTTTTGTGGTACTGTTTGAAGAGTGACAACGAAAGAGAATTGAAAGAGGAATCTGTACACAGCAGGGTACCGAGTTATCCATTCTTAATGTTGCCAAGACCACACAAAATTGAACTGCTGTTCAAAAGAATTTTTCACATACTTCATTGTGGATCATGATACTGAATAATTTAGGTTTGTACTTTTATTCATGATATTAAGATGAAAATCTTACAATATCTTGATGGCTGAGCTACAGAAGACAGCATCCCACTTGTTTAGGATGGGTATGACATCAACTTCCCTACCATCTTCAAATTTACCAGAATTCCAGTGTGATGGAAAATGGTGTTTTCCTTTAAGGTGCAGATGGCTGCTTATATTCTGAGCTATTTTACATGAAAACAAAGCCAGAAGGAATTTACTGTTTCATTCGTACCCTACCGCAGTCTTGTTACAGATACAAGCAGGTGCACAGTAGATGGAAAGATGGTAGATGCTTTTTTGTTTTCTTTTGCTTAGAATACGACCTATGAATTGGCATTAAGCTGGAGAGGAGTCGTTGCAATTAGCGATGCCTCTAGGCATGCATAAAACTATCTTTTAGCTCCATCTACTGTTCGCAGACTGAATTTTTAAGTACTTCAAGCAAGACCGAGGAGCAGACCGTCGTTTGTAACTTCTTTATTCACTCTTGATGGTACTCAACTCTGCAGGATTTTCCAACCTTGCAAAAATTCCTATTAAAAGTGGGGCCTGCTCATTATTTATCTACATAATAAATTCACCTGCATTTGTGTCACATGACTGACAGCTTCTCAGGCTGAATTTTTGTAGCAAGTGTTAAGTGTTGTCTTGGGACTATAAGCATTTGTAATGTGTGTACTGTAGGTAGCCAAACGTGGTAGCATCCTAATTGCATTTTTAAGTACTTCAGTAACAGATGTCAGCACTGGCTATTGTACTTCTCTATGTACATGGTCTGATTTCCCCAGTAGTCCCATAACTAGGAATGGAGGCAGGAGTTATAGTGAAGTTAGTTTTCATATTGTCACACAGCTCTCTTGTCATTTACTGCAGCGAAGTGTTACGCATGCATCTTCAATATTTACATAGAAAAATAAGTATTTTGATGACAGGCATGAAGAAATAATTGAAAATTCAGTTCCCAAAAGGTTTTTTTACCAAGGTATGGAAGAAAACCCAGTGAGCATAGTGTGCTGTTCACTTCAAAAATACATGGTCAAGACCGTCTTACAAAGAAACATTTTACTTTTAAGTGGAGGTGGAAAGGTGAGAATTTAGCCAAATCATCAGTGGCAGCCAAGAAATTTTAATAAAACACGAGTTTTCACTCAGTGGTACAAAGCACAATGTTCCTGCAGGTAAGACACTGAAAGGAGGCTGGTTCTTTTACAAAGCCCATCAGCTGCCTTTCTGAACTTCTGGTGAGCACGCAGGTTTCAAGCTCGCTTAGGCTAGAATGAGTTTTTGCACCTTTTGTTTTGAGGTCAGGATGTTAAGAAGGCTATTTTTGAGAATATAGGACTTAGCCAGTATACCAGAACATGAACTAGAAGACCCCTTTCTGTAGAGGTGCTGAGCATCCAGCGGTGCTTGTGATGGGTAGCTTTAAACACCTTGTTGTGTGAATATGTGAGTACTGCTGCTGCTGTAGTAGCAGTTTTCTTCCTGCTTAGATCTCCAAGAGCTGCAATAGAAACAAGGAGAATCAGCCATTTGTTACTATCACTGCTTTCTTTGCCTTATGGCTTCCAAATTAGGGCTTTTTTTCCCCTAACAGAACCACTGAGTTGTGCTAATTACAGATACGTTATTAATATGAGAGATTTTCTCACTCTTTCAGAAACTTGGGAATGACACAACTCCCAGAGAATCTTTTGACACAGCGATGAGCTCAGAACGGCTGGATGGAAGTGGTACAGGTACAGTTTGAATGTCCTGGTGTAAGCTTCTTTTTGAAAATGCAAAATGCCTAACCTCAAAAATCTCACTTCGCTCTCCAGATTGTGTGCCTACAATTGCTTAAGTGAAATACAAGCTTACACTCTGTGAAAAGGATTAGAAACAAGCTCACTTTTTGTACTGTGTTGGGCAGCACTTCTTGTGAAGGCAGCTCTAGGGCTGAGTTTTGGCAGCTTAGCTTTTACTCATGTTCCACATGGCACAGGAGGGAAAGTACTTGGTGCATATGCTTGGGGTTCCTTCAAAAGGATGCCGACTTGTAATGGGATCAGCAAAGCTGAAGATCAAACCAGGAGTCAGCAAAAATGTCTGTGCATGAAGAAGTGAAACTCATTAATATATCTGATGACCTAAATATGACCAATTTGCAGGATTTATTGCAATCTCTGCATGTACCAGCTTTCAGCTGCTAGACCAGACATCTTGTAGGCAATGGCAGCTGGCTCTTCCAAGGGTTTTCCTGGCTTGACCAAAGCCAGGGTTGTCTGCAAAGCTATGGAAGCCCCTGGCCGTTGCACACATGCACAAAATGACTCTATTATGTACAAAGTGGAGTCTAGCCTTGCAGTGCTTAAAGCACCAGTTCCCTCTGCACATAGTCCTGGACCCTGACATGGCAGTGCTTACAGTGCAGCCCTATCAGGACAAGATGGAATTCTCTGTTCATGCTTCTGGAACTGGCCAGCGAAGCATTCAGAAGGGTTCAGATCTGGTGGTTTGTGCGTATGACATTGACGACTGAACTAGGAAATCCAGGTCTGATTTCCCAGTGGTAGGTATCCTGCAAGCACGGCACATAGGGCTGCCAAAACATACAGAAGCAAGGCTGAAAAGAGCAGGCTGGAATCAAAACCCGAATGGGGCATATTCAGAGCATCTAAACTTTATACATCAGCACTTTAAAAGCCTGATTATCTTTTGAGGAGGACTTTGTGTACTCTGTGTGCCCCCTAATATTATCAGACTGAAGCCAGAGGAGCCAGAAAATCTGTGCTTGGGACATTAAAGTAGGTGGGAGTATCTGACCCCAATTTTTCTCTGGTCCTTGTCTCTGCATGTGACACATTTCACCCTCACCTCACTGCAGTGTGCATGTCCCTTCCATCTGGCCTCCAGCTGTCAGTTCTTTTATACCTTAAAAGAGTAAACTCTTGCTTAAGAGCTCCCCTGGGCTGCTCTTTGCTGTTGCGACTACAGTTTGGTTTGGATTAATTTATTTTAACTTACTGGGTTCTAATGATGTTAGCAGGCCTGAGGTTAGGAAGGCAAGAGAGGCAGTTAATGGAGAATTGCTGGATGTTGCTACAGGAAAACTGAAGCTGGTGATGCAGAAGGGTAATATGGGGAATTTATTCCTTGCTTCATGTCTGGATGTTGCCTGCTTTTTTGTATGCACACACACACACACGCAAGTGGAGAAGGTGCCCTGCTGTTTTGCTTACAGCATGAAAGTCTGTTGCATGCTTGAAGACTCACAAAAATATGTATGATGTGCCACCCAACTCTATAGTTTGCCAGAGTTTAACTCCAGCTGGACTGAAAAACAGCTACATAAGCTGGAAGAAGGTATTGGAGATTGGCTTGCAGCAAGCTGTATCAACACTCCCTTCCCTCCTAGTGCCCTTAAAATGTCTGTGCTCAGCACTTTTGTAAGAAGTAGGATTTCTGAATGGCAATAGCAGGTAGGTAGGTCAAGTCAACATCTTTGGCAAGTACCAAGGCTACCAATCTGCATTTCAGTCTGTAATTGTCTTCCAAGGAGAAAGATGTGACAATCGTTGAAAATCCCAAGCTAACATACAAGTGCCAAGATAATCATTTATACCCTCTACATACAAGCCTTCAACCTTCCGAGAGCTGCAGCATAAGAAAGTAGGGCAGGCATTTTGCTTGTTTGCAACCAGCCAGCTTTCTACCAAGTTGCACAGCTAGATAGGACTGATTTATTGCCTGCAATTCAGTGTAGCTTTATCTGTAAATACCTTGGCCTTTGGTTGGGGTAAATAATAAGCTGATAAATTTGCTAATGTGTGGAAACCATAATCCATATGCAGTGTTACTAGATAAATCAAAATGTTATACAGTGAATACTTTGATCTCAGCTAAGTTTCAAAACCTCCTCCAGAGCTTGCTAAAAGCAACAAATAAAAAGATGTAGCCTGCTGATCACACATTTGGGATTTATTTTCTGAGCCAGGATTTCTCTGTTGATCTTGGATACCCAGCCTTTTGTCTGTAGAAGCGCAAACCAGCCAAAGACAGACTTTTCCACTGATCATGCTTTCTCAGCAGGTAGGCTGTACCATCTGCTCCAGAAAGGTGAATGAAGAATAAAGTCCAGCCAGCCATCGCCCCAAGTACATTAAAAAGGGGAAGATGCCATCATTATGAAGCTTAGCACGTGTAAGAACTAGCAGTTTTAGAAGCTTTTCTTTGCAGTGATTTTGAATGAAATGTTAGGGGTCCTCTTACTCACACAGCAGTGCAGCAGTGATTTGTGAGGTAATGATGGTATTTTCCACACAAGCATATCTCTGTATGGAGCCTTCTGTGTTGCAGGAGATTTTATTCTATGTGTCTGCCTATTTTAGTGCCTAAACTCCAGCAGACCCTTCCAGAGAGCCGATTTGCCTCGAATAAAGGTGACTCCATCTCAGCATCATCCGAAAAAAATTCAAAAGCTGAACCAAAGGCAGAAGCTGGTGCAAAGGCAAGAAGTTCTTCCAATACACCAACCAGCCCAAAACCCCCGCTGCAGGCAACGAAGCCCAGCCTGGCAGCACGACCCACGGTGCCACAGAAACCACGCTCTGCCTCTCGTACTGGTGAGGAGCTCTTCTGGGCATTTGCTGTCCCCAGCTGGGTACTTCTAAGGGGTGTTTGTTTGGGCTGTGGAGGAGACACCAATGGCCACATGCTTAACAGAAGTTAAATGTAAAGGGGCAGGTTCTTGACTTGCATCCTTCTTTCCCACCTCCCTTTGCCCTAATTCAGATAAGCTTACTAAAATGGTTCAATCTGTGATCTGTAATAGTAAAGCCTGAGGAGAAGCAATAGCAGCAGCGGCAGAGCTGTTTTGAGTTAGCCCGCTTTCATGGAAGAGATGAACACAGAAAGTTACTTCAGCATCAAAGCCCTGATGTGGTAGCACTGACAAAAGGAACTATTTTCCCTAAACACCTTGCTCTAAGGACTGAAGTCCTTGGGGTTTTCTGGCAAGCTTCTCCTAGGTCCTCAAGTAAATGCCTGTTGTTCTTAATAACTTGAACAAAACAACTGTCTCTCACTCCTATAACTTGTTTTGCCTTTGTTTCTTTCCTTATTGTTTTTGACTGGAAATAATTGTAACTGTGCTTTTATAACCCTGCGAGTCTGCCAGTTGAATGACTATTAACTTCTGTTCTGCCTAACTTCCTGCCTGGTTATTATCTCCAGGTTTCGGATAGTGGGAAATACCTCAGCACATCTCCCATATATTTGTCTGTCTTCTGCTTTAATGGGCTAGTGTCACAACCTCCTCCTCCCAAAGTACAGCCACTGCAGTTGTGGAAAATTGAGTGCTAGTTATTGACTCTCACATTAGCTATGGCAAATACGGCTTATTAATTGCTAATGACTGAAAAATTTGAGCATAGCCATCTGTAAGAGCTTATAGACTTCTAGACTTTTCCCATACCCACTGTTGACCTTAGAAAGATGTCATTTCTGGTGAGGAAGGGGGGACAGAGGGGTATTACAGCCTCCTCCCTGCCCTTCATGTGTAACCTGAGCATTACTTAGTCACTGCATTTCAGTGGCTAGAATGTTGTTCACAGAATCACCTTCAGGTTTTAAATGGCTTTATATTTGTTTTATTGATCATTTTAGAAATGGCCATAAAAGTGAGAGGTGTTGGGTAAGATGCTCACGAAGATTAATACAATAGGAAAGCAGGGCTTATATTGTGATGCTTACTCTAAACCAGGCAGTGTGTTATCTCAAAATCTCAGACATCAGAAAGACCTAAGCTATCTGTTTCTGCCAGCTCCTGTTTCCTGCAGAGAGAGCATACTGCGGGTTTAACACAGAGTCGTTAATATTTACTTGTAATAGGCCAGCTCCTCAGGTGGCAGAAAAAGCAGCAAAAGCAGCACCCTCTCTGTTGCAGTCTAACTTCTATTCTTGTACCTGTAACAGCCTGCTGGTTAAGCATGCCCAGGTGATGTGATGAAGAAGTCAAGCAATAATTCTATTTACGCTCTTGCTTCCACTGTTGTTCCCAGTGGTGTGGCTAGACTGTGGTAGCAAATTCTTGCTAAGTCATCTGAGGGCCAAGGAACGTAGCACAGAGGTCCACAAATTATCAGAGACTGAAAATGGTTCTTCAGTAAAGCACGTTACAGCTTTAGTCCAGAAATACATGGCTGTGTTTGCCAAGCACTGAGTTCATCCATATGTTGAAACCAAGTTCCCCAAAGCAACTGGCCTCACACTCGCATCAAAAGCATGGAGGAGGTCCAAGAACTGGTGTATCTGTTCTGCTCAAGTTGCAGTTGGAAGTTCATCACTTTCCTGTGCTGAAAGTAAAAAGATTGTCCCCTCTGTGGTGGCTTCTCCACAGTGAGATTATTTTATTAAAATTAAAAATTCGTATTATTTTCCACTATGCAACTGAATTAATTCATTTTATAAATATGCAATACAGGTGATACTCAGAGTTCCTTTTTCCTTCTGTGAGCCCTAATGTGTCTTCTGAGTTCCTCTGTTGTATACGTATGTCACTGTTTACTCCTTGGGAGGCAAACATACAAGCAGTTTAAGTAATCCATTGTAACTGGACTTCCCTGCTGACCAAATGATGGCTGTCTAAGACTGAGAAGGTCTTCCTGAAAGGACTGTAAAGGCGGTAGTCAACTTGCCATACATAATGCATATCTAGCCTTTTAGAGAAACAAGATATCCAGATGGTTTAAACTACGGATGTGAACTTAAGTTCCATGTTTCCTCACAGTCTAGAAGGCAAACTATTTTTTCTGTTTAGAAAGTCTTTGCAGATGCGATCATGTTATGCACTGGCGATTTATTCCTGGAAGCAGAGAGCTCTGTAGGCTATTGATGAAACTTGTTTCCCTGGTTCAATTTTATGCCTTGTAACTGTGAAACAGCACTTTTAAATTGATAGTTCATTATGTCTCAGTACAATGAAAATATAACTAGAAAAAATATTTCCAAAAATCCATCCAAAATCATTTTCAGCTGTCCTTTACAAATTGCATACTTAACATGTTGCAGGAAATTCAGTTGCTCCCATTGGATTTCTGTTTGTGCCGCAATAGCAGCACACATTAAAAATGCTGAAATAGAGATCTTGGTTATGGCTATTAAAATCCTGGACCAAAGGCCATCATGTGTTCTCTTGACATAATGTAAATTCCTTTTAGATTCCTCCTAATATAGAACCCTTTTTCTGACATAGATTTTAGCTGTTTCTTGGTTTTGTGTTGTGTTGCGGTTTGGCCCATCATGACAGCACCATTTCTGTGAGTGACAGCACAAATGTAACTTCTCACCCTTTTGTTCATGGTACCACACAGAGGATGCTCCAGAGTCTCCCTCCGGCCCCAGTTCCCCAAAAGTTGCCCTGCTTCCACCGGTGCTGAAGAAAGTTCCTTCTGATAAAGAAAAGGATGGTCAGAGTGGCCCCTCTGTCAGATCATTTTCTCAAGAAGGTAGGTGTGTTGCTATAACTGGTTCTCCAGCTACTAGAATTCGATATATCCCTTGATTTGTTTTCACTTGGATTGGAGGCGGGTTATTCATTTGGAGGAAGAAAGGGAAAGGAAAGTGTATCTAATTATCTGTTCCTCACCTCCAGCCATGGGTTGGTGCTCTATATTTTCTTCCTTTGATCAAACCAAATGAAAGATGAATCTCTTGGTGTTAATAATGTAGCTGGGCAATTAAGGGACTCTTGTGTATATTATGGTTTAGTTTGGTCTGAATTGAGATGCTGATTGGTGTTGGTCACACACAGTTAATGTGGAATGCAGCTCTGTGGTTCAGCACATTTCCATGACATTGCTCCTGGCAGCCAGCCTCTTGCTTTGTTTGTACTCCCTCTTTCTGCAGGGTCATTGCATGTGACTGAGGTCACCTCCTCATGCCATGATACTCTATGTGCCAGGGCAGGGCTTGGTACCTTTTCCGCACAACAGTAGACTGCTGCCTTGTCTTTCCTGATTTTCATATGTGCTTTTGCTGATGCACTTCCTTGCCCACAGTGACTTCTTAGAATTGCTAAGGCTTCCTCTTGATAGCATGGAGTACATGGAGAAGTCATCACAGAAATGTTGCTCAGTGTGCCGTTAGCTGGCACAAATGATGACATTTGAAATCTTGGGGTTACACCTCTTCCTTCCTGGGATTCTTCTCATGAATGCAAAGCAGTTCTCATCACTTGAGCTGTGAAACAAAGGGGTGCCCTTTCATACTCTGCTAGCAGTTTTTCATGGTATGACATTGGGGCAGGTACCTAACACCAGATTGTGGAGTCCAAGCGAATGTGCTGCCCACAGAGCCCATGGTTACCCTCTAGACAAGAGGAGGGGCAAAGCCATCTCCAAAGCAGAATGGTCCAGAGATATATTTTGAGAAGCTTCTCCCTTTCTGTCCTGAAAATACCATGGCCTTTATGAAACAGCTTACCTCACAGTCTATATGTTGGTCTGCTTTGAAAATTGCTGCTGTGTGGCTGTGATCTGCATGTCAGCACATATGGGTATTGGCAGGTTTTGGCTCTCACTTCAGCCACCTATATGATGCTGTTGGGCTGCTCTTGTGCCCTAACAGTAGCCCAGCAGAACCACCACAGTCACACTGAATTATGTAAAGCTAGCAGGATACAGCACACCCAAGGACTTCTACTGTGTCTGGAAAGGGCTAGGGGTTCAGGTGGTCCTTGGTGTCAAAAGCTGCTGCTGTCTGTGGCTCAAGGTCTGGAATAGGACAGCAGGGTGTCTGAAGTGCCTTCCAGTGCCTGTGGCATTATGAGGGCTACAAGGTGGAGCAGAACCTGTTTATTCTCCTGCATTCAGTCACATCAGAGCCTGTGTTCAGACAGGTGAACTGGGCTGCAGCTTAGGCATCAGACTTACTCCACCAGTGCCATCATACTGAGAGCTGTTGCAGTTGAAGGCTCTTGTCACACCAAACTCTCTAAGCTGCTGTCTGATAACTACATTTGTTAGAGTCCTTGTTTTCTCCTCAGCTTTTCATCAGACTGCTAGAGCGAACTTGGTACTACACAACTGTAGGTCTGGAAAGAGTAAATTATTTTAGGGTTTTTAATTCTTTTTGAGGTTTTCCTTTCCCTTTATTGCTGTTCTACTTCCTCACTCAGTCATTCCTCTGTCTTTGCTTTCTGCCATCTTTCAGGCTAGCATGCTCAGTTTATTTCTGCAACTGATAAACCACTGCTAATCTGACTAATAGCTAAGCAAAATTATGTCTCCTGCAAAAGAGAGCTGCAAATTAAATGATACTTGATTATAAAATCGCTTTGGGACAGTCTTGGAATACACCTCTTTACACAGCATACCTGTAAGATTGGGCTGCAGTTACTGCCATATCTAAATATCTGAACTGCATTTAAGCAAACATCTAGCATACTGATTACTACTCTGAACAACTGATTAAATGGGACGGCTAAATGAAATTATTCATACTGCTTTCTGTATGTGGGCCTATGGAACATCTCAGGGATATGAATCCTTCTCCCTGCTAGAGCAAACAGGAGATTGTCCAAAAAGGGATACAGTTCCTGACTGTGCCAAGCCATCTGGCAGCGTGAAAACCACTTCGGGGCAGTGTTCTACCAGTGCAGAAGAAGAAGCTAATGTGCTTGGGCAGAGGAAGGCACAGGCAACTTCTGGTTAGAAGTTTTCATTTTTCATCAAGACAGTGCTTGATAACTGGCACTAACAATTGTAAAGGCAAAGAAGCCACAGTAGGGTGTGGGTTTGTTGGATTGTAATCATTGGATTATGAGAAAGGTAAAAATCTCATGGGATGCTAATCATCTTTCTTTCATGACAACATCAGTAACCAGTACCATATAGGACCTGCAGCCCTTCTACAGAAGAGGGCTTATTACAAACCGTGTTTGCTCATTGCAGTGATGCTGATGTGTAAGCATGTTGCAGGTAGAATGTCCACTGCTTTGTGTGCTTCCCTGCCTTCCCTTTTTAAGATGCACGCACTGAAGTAGTTCAAAATACATTTCAGCCTGACTACGTTAGTGCCAGTTTCAGTACATCATTCACAAAACCATTTGAGAACTGGGTAAATCAGGTTATTTTGACATAGTACTTTGATTTTCAGTTTCATAAACAAACAAAAAACACCAAAAGAACCCAAACCCAGCACTGTGCTGTAAGCTGAAGCCATTACTTCCTGAAAAGCAGCTTTGACTTGCAGTGAATCATTTAGTAGGCTATAATAATGGTTGATCTGTGTTTTTAAAACATAGAAGCTCATGTTCTCAAATGGTGTGTGTTTACATGGGGGGGGGTACCTCTTAACTGGTTTGTCTAAACAATGATTCAAAATTACTTTTTTATGAAGTATTTTAATGAGAGATTTGAACATCTTGTGCAATTGCATTTACTCTTCAGTTTTTCTAAGACATCATGTATCCCTTTTATAACATTGTCAGCCGAAAAATGTATAAACTTACTTCCTTTTCATACTGTAGAATCAAACTTAGCCCACCGAGACTTGGACTCTCTCCTCCCTGTCATAATCAAATGATTATATTTTAGTTTGTTCTAAGATCTCTCTCTGATAAAGTAAGTTTCAAAAGCTGAGGTGCTGCCACAGATCTATGCAGGTCACCTGTGTATGGTTTCATCAAGGCAAGGGTAAGCTCTGGTGGCAGAAGCCTGCTTTGGAGTATGTGAACTTCAGTGCTTGATGATACATTTTTCAGGTAATTCAGAGCAAACTACCTGTCTTAATCTGTCAGGTCATAAACTAAAATGGCTGCTGCAGGATGTGTTCTGGGTTTTGTTTGAAGAGTGAATGGAGGCCAAACAAAGGCCATGTAATTATTAGGAGGTACAACTATCAAAAATGACTCAACAATTTCCAAGCACCTATTTCTTTGAGAAGCAGTGATGTTTGGGAAGGTGCAAATGCCTAAATGGTGTTTTTTTACAGAATTTGTAGGTATCTTAATCCTCTCCAATTCTATTAAATAGCTTTAAATACTATTTTTTAAAATCCTTTCCTCTCTTTCCCAACTTGCAAAGCCAGGCTAAGAATGTAGCAAGTGCATAGCTGCTGGCTCTCGTTTCCTCCCGTATTTTGGGTAGTGCAAATAAGGAAACAGGTATTTTTGGCTCACGAGAGCTATTCGGGTAACAATTGTGCCATGTGTGTGGCGGTGGGTCTCTGCAAGACGTGCTGGATGTGTCTGTTCTGCTTTCATCATAGCAGAGATCCAGGACCGGACAATGTCTGTGCCAAGCAAAAATGGCCCAGGGCTTTTTATCTCTTGTTTCACAGCCTGTTGCCATGCAGCAGCACTGCCTGGGCACTTGTGCTGGCCCTCTATAGATACAGGGAGCATCCCTGCTGAGGCTGCCCCAGCAGCATTGGCTCCCTTGGGATTCCTCTTTGCATCTTCCATATTCCTGGCAGACCGTAACACAGCCTGGCACAATTTGGAATGGGTCATGGAGATGCATCAGCGACAGCCTGCTGCTTCCCTGCCCCTGCTGCGGCTGGAGCTGCACAGTATGACAGGCAGGCTGTCCGTTGCAGTGGTGAAGCTATAGGTAAGCAGTACATGGGAAGGAGAGGTGGGGCTTCATGGTCACTGTGACTGCTGGTGGTGCCTTGTTAAGTGAGGTGTGCCCAAATGGGAACAGGCACAAGGATCAGTGTGAACCAAAGCCAGGCATCCTTATCTGAAATGGTGGAGCAAAGGAGGTCTTGTGGTTTTAGCATTTATTTTTGTGGGTATGAAAAGTGACAACTTGCAACAGTCGCATTTAACACATTTAAGTGTGTTTAAAGGTTCATTTTAATTGGAAGAATGAGATTTCTAAAGCTACCAATCCTTGTGTACGATCACCCTCACTGATGTGTGTAATAACTCTCGTGCTACCACAGTAATTGTAGATCACTGATTCAATTAGAAATTTTAACAAGGTTTCACAACCTTCTTTATAGTTTATTTCAAAGCCTATAGGTTTGGGGAAAACCCTGGCCTTACAGAGGTGATAGCGTGCTGGGTGAACAAAACAGGTGCTGTTTGCATTTAGATCATGGGAAGTGGGTATGTCCTGCTTACTCTACTGCCAAGCACAGCAAGGTGCAGAGCCTGTGGTCTCAGCTGGAAGAGGTGCAGGTTGGGCTCAGAGCCATGGGTGTTTTCCCTTCCCCATCAGAACAGGGAAGGCAGGGAGCAGGATTTCAAGTAATGTGGATGCCAAGGTGAATGTCTGTCTTGATGAAGGCTGCTGAGTCAAAAGAGACTCAGAATATGTAGATGTGTCCTGCTAGGAAGACAGGCCTGCCTGGGAATGTGCTGCACATCTGAGGGGTGGCCAGTGAGGCTGTCCACCTTAGCAGTCAGGAGTACATTGCCCTGAGATCCAGCACAGTGGTGAAAAAGAATGCTGTTCTGGATTTGAAGTGGTGTGATGAATGTCTCCAGGCTGTTTCTAACTGTAATGTTTATCCATGTCACAGTGAAGTACTGAGTTTCATATTTCAAGTTTCTCTGCTTGCCAGCCAACACTGGAATAAAGTGTGCTCACTCTCTTCTCTCTCACCTTTTTCTGGGTTGAAGGTGAATAGACCTGTGCTAGTCCCACTAGTGCAAACAAATTGAGTGGGAGCAGGAGCAGGTCCTGACTGTGCATGAATGACTATTTATTATTTGCTGTCTTCTCTCTTCTGCGATCATTAGTAAGACCTATTTCTGCTTTATACAGCTGCGAAAAGAAGCCCCGGGCAGCAGCCTCATGAGTTCCAGAGATCCTTAAGTAAAGACGGCCATCAGGGAAGCAAGTCCAGTGACTCTGGAGAAGAAGCAGATAAAGATTTTATTTTTGTTTAGCAGTCAGTACAAGTGCTTCGTAGTGCAAGAGCTTTTTATAACAATGAGGGTACAGCAATGAACAGCCCTTCTAGCCAGCTGCTCTTTCACCACAGGTACATTTCCATGCAGAAAACCTGATCTCCCAATCGTGATTTACAGTGCACTCACTTGGCGTTGATTTGGTCCTTAATTTCTGTTCTGTACAATGCAGACATTCCTTTCCATGCCTTTGCTAAAGCCAGCAACTCTTTCATGTATTCTACTTGAATTTCTCTGAAGCAGCTACCAAGAGTGCCCTGCATTAGGGCATTTAGAAAGCAAAGCAAATTAACTGGACACTGTCTTACACTAATACACTGTACAGCAGGTAATGTGTTGTACTGCTGAATGTAAATGTGTCAAATCTGCACGTGACTTACCTATAAATATATTCTTGCGGTATGCAATTGCACATTGTAATTATATTAAAAGAGCACACTAATAAAATAATTTGTATAGATTATATATATTAAATGCTTGGGTATGGTTTTTACATTCTCCTATAGGGAGCTTCTTTCTTCCTGTTCTCGTACTGTACATAAAGCTCCAACGCTTACATTTGTGTACCGTCAAAAAGCACAACAGAGAAGGATTCGGATGACGTATAATCATGGTATGCTTCCACATTCGTATAGTAATGTATATAGTTGGTTGGAATGAGGGCAATTGAAATTTTATTAATATTGGTGTTTTCTAGAGGCCTTCCTCAGTTCTGTCTGCATATTAGCTTCCTTTCAATGTGTAATTCTACAAGAAAAATAGTTTGACATCTGTAAAAACATTACAGCTTTTGAGGGAGGGGCTGCAGATTTCACAGCTACCCACTTACATTACAGGTTGAAGGGATTTTATTCATATGTATATTTGTAACAATAAAAAAATGATTTTACAACTGAAATGCTCCTCTGTGTTTTTACAGCACTCTTTGTGGTCTCGTACTCTCTGCTCACTGAATGATGCTCTTGTGTCAGGTGGACAAAGCGTAGTTAAAACAAAACCCATATAATCCTTTTCTGCTTCTAGTAAACTGCCTGTTCCTGCTGAAAGGGAGACATGCCACATCACCTCTGTGAAACTGGTGAAGGGAGATGTCTTTGCTAATCTCCTGCCTTGACATCTTCAGCAAAGCAGCCTTCATGTGAGCCAGAAATACCTGCCATTGTAATTCTTTATTTCAGTGCTATAGGACAGAACAAAATCATTTGGTAACTCTCTTCCAAGAGCAATTTCCCTGGCCCTGCTGTGGCTTGTTGCCTGGGTGAAAATGCTCAGTTACCTGTCTGTCAAATGCCATTCTGTCTGATCCCTGTGCACATACCTGCTATTGCAACTCCTCCTATTGCAGTATGAAGGGCTGCTAAGTCAAAACAGTATCCTTTTATACCAGAATATCTTAGAGGCACTTTGTAGAGGTTAACATGTCGAAAGTAGGCTGCAAGGCTGTGGGAAAAGGGTCCTGAGGGCTGGGAGTTCATACCCAGGGAGATTGCACTGTCGTGGAATTCTGCTCTTGTCTAAAATTGTCAAGAGAAAGTTCTTGATTTTCACATATATTCTTGATTTAAGGGGCATCAGTGAGAACACAAGACAAATGGCAAAGGAAAGCTTTAAGTTCTCGTATTAAAAAGGAAAAATAATCCAGTCATAAATAAACTGCAGTTTTATTACCATCGGATATGGAAAAGACGACTGTGAAGTGTAAGGATGCAAATACAATTGTCTGATTAGTTGGCTTTGTGAACTTAAGAAAATTAACAGCAAGGTTTGTGGTATTAAATTAAAGAAAAGAAGAATAGACTCTTAACTTCCAACTGCTGAAAATTTCTCTTGCTTGTGCTTGTTGTCCTTAACAGTCACCTGAGACTCTGTGCTGCTCTCACTGTGAGAAATCACGACAGCAGTGTGTGCCTTGCATCAGCAAACCAGACAAGAACGTCTGAAGCACTGTACAGGAAATGTTTGTGCTATTCAGAAGAAGAAAAGCTCCAGTGCTGCAATAGTTGTCTGCTGGAGTGTAAAGGTTTCATTAGATACCAGTGATTTTCCACATTAGTTATGGAAAGCCTTTCCAGTCTTTATTCCAGCCATCAGTGTGTTGTGGGCAGGATGAGTGGTGGAGAAATTACTTCAGGGGAGTGATGGTGTTAGCTGTTGGAGACCTGAGATTGGTTTTTGTGTGCCTGTGTGGTTTTGGGTGTGGGGAGGAGCAATAATTTTCATTTCTTTACTGTCTTTCTGCCTGGTGAGCCCAGCACTGTGGCCCCAATGCAAAGAATTCAGGTTGCATCCGGAGCACAATAGTGACTTTCATGTAAGTGTCTTGAGCCCATAGAGGCCTCAGGTAAGTGCCAGTGTGTTTCAGGGAAGTAACAACCACTGCACCCTGTGCTTCCTGCCTTTCCCGGGCTGTGCACTGCACTGGCAGGACAAGGTACACAAGCTAGGTCCTTTGGTGGGATGCCAATGGTAGAGATCCCTGGAGTCCCTGGGAAGCTGAGCAGAGAAATCAGCTGGTTGTACCGCTGAAGAGAAGTGGTGCTGCTTGTTCTCCCATGGCATCCATAACATCTCTGAGTACTACCAATGCTCTGCCTTGCTCCCAGCCCCACACCGGCCACAGCTTTGAGTACCTCAAGCTGTGCCCATGGCTGTGGGAGCAGAGGTTGGCACAGAAGAGGAGGTATGCTGCAGGGCATGCTGCCAGCCTTCCTCTTGCAGCAGAGGGCATATCCCCAGCACTGTGCTGTGTGGATTGGCTGCTCAGAAAGGGCTCACAGGGTCCAACTGGAGTTATATCTGACACAATGGTTTGGTCTCAGGCAAGACAGATGCTGTGTGTTGCATTCACTGTGTTCAGAGGTGGCAGCAGGGTCCTCTCCATCCCTCCATGCATTCAAGCACCACTCCCTACTAAAGGAAGTTAAAATCTGGCTCATAGATTTTGAGCATTTTAGAGTATTCCCTGGTGTGCAGTAGCAGCAGTAAATAGCTGCTTCTGAAGGATGGCGACAGCAGTCGTCTTAAATCCTTCCCTTCCACCAGAGCCATCCAGCCGAGCTGATTCGGGAATTAATGTGAGCCATTAGTCAAAACTCTGCACAATCCACTATGCTTAGCTGAGAGCTGCCATAGGCACGAGCTCTCACTCCTTCTGCTTATTAATGTGGAGATGACTTCTCTTTTGTGTTGCACAGGAAAAAAGCTACTGAGATGCATTATCTAGGAAAGAAAGCTCTGCTCATGTTCCAAATGTTGCTTTCCTGTGGTCGTGAGAGCACTGTGCTGCTTTCCCTATGCCCAGGGGTGTTAATGCTGGGTGAGCTGCGCCCGAATCCCACCTGTGGAGATTGTCCTTTGCTTGTGCTGAAGCTGCATGGAGGTTTCAGGTAGTGACATTGTCCTTTGCTTCTCCTGGAGCCGTGATCCAGAGCGTCTCTAACAACACAGCAGAGATGAGTACCAGAGATTATCATTTAGTGCCAGAATCTTGTTGACCAGGCCTGAAAGCAGAGCAGTCTTTCCCTGTCCTAGGAGTCTGTAAATGGGGAGGATGAAAACTGCTACATAAACACATGGTGATGACCTTCTCTTTCCTTCAAATACAGGAGATGACAAAACCCCACTGCCTGAATCATTCTTCCCCACTGTCAGCCCTCACCTCCTCCCTGTGAGCCCTATCCATAGCCCCAGGCAGGCAGCCGGGGAGCTGGTGCCCAGCCAAAACCCTCCTAAAGATCCTTGGATGCCCAACAGCATTGCCAGGGAGTCTCTCAGAGGTCACAGACTATAATGAAAATGCCTCCAGTCTGTTGCATAAACACTAACTTGTGTCCTGCTAAAGCAAGACAAGTGCTGCCTAGGGCTGGCCTCCATCTCCTTATCCGGAGTATAAGCATAGGGAGGTCTGCCAGGCACCTTCCCAGCTTTCCTCCTCATCCTCCTGCAGTCCCTCATGCTTCTTCCCAACTCTTAGGATGTCTTTGTGGGGGTCTGAGAGGGGGAGTTGAGCATTGCCAGCTTCATCAGGGGCTCCTATACTGAAACACAGAGGTACCTGGCAAAGGACACAGAACCATGTTTGACGTGCCATAGGGAGCTCCCCAGCAGGGCTTGTGTGTTCAGGGACCTGGGAATAGGCATCTGAACGGGGTGAAGAAATGCAAACTTGAGGTCTCTCGGTGAGCTGCAGGGCACTGAAACAAGGTGACTGGTGTAAAAGCTGATGGCACGTCCCTAGAAAGCAGCCTGGGGGGTGATATCCATGTATCCCTTGAGGATGTGGCACATCTCAGAGCCTCTGGGGTCTCACACAATGAAGGGAGGTTAAAAGAGGCCGGTACAGAGCAAGGGCAGAGCTCCTGCCTCTTGTGGGGGTATGGAGGAGAAAAGAGGCTTCTCTACCGCTGCTAGCTGAAATGAAGTCTCTCAAGCAGCTCTGTTTTCCCCTGAGCCTGGGACAGAGCTGTTGGCTCTCCACCAGCACGCAGCCAGAGACACACTGGTCCTTGGGATGAGGCTTGCCTGGGCTGGAACTGCCATCCCTGCCCTGCCCTGGGCTACCTCCTGAGACAGCCCATCTGTGGTCGGTCATTCCTCCTGCATCAGAGACGTGCTGCAAGGGCTGCCACTGCCCTGAGGGTCCAAATTGCCCTGATGTGGAGTACCACAGAGAAATTGCTGTTAGGGCAATGATGCCCATCAGCACCGAGGAGCTGAACAGTGAGACCCTGTGTGTTCAAAACAAGGGGATTGAAGTGTGAGTCTGCACATCAGATGAAGGGGAAATGCATTTGTTAGTTAGGGCTGTGCTGTCACAAAACTTTATTGCTTATGCTGTATCCCACAGCAAACCAAAGAGGCTCCTGCCAATATGAGAAGTCTCTTCCCAACATGAAAGCCACTCTGCCTTTGACCACCCTACATCAGCTGCCCTGGGGCTTTATCAGATGCAGGTTTCAAGTGCCTGTATTTGGGAAGACTGTGTGGGAAAGCAGAGATATGGTTGTTCTCGGCCTTGTGGCCCAGGCCTTGCTCCAATGCCACTGTGCTGGAGCACAGTGCTGATGCTGCTCTGGCAATTTGTGATGAGCTCTGCAGCTGACTCCGGCCCTGGCCCTTCAGAGCCTGTTGTCTTCTGCTTTTCCAGTCAGTTGAATTGAGGAGAAGAAAAGCTGCGTGTGAGAGTGAGATTTTAATTACATTGGTGCTGGCCAGACGAGGCAGGAGAGGGGCTTCAGATCCAATTTGGTTTCACTGAATGGAGGAGTAAAGTTAATTCTGTGATCTCTGCTCAGCATCACAGATGCAGGTAGGTAGAGGAGAGCAGCATGGGGGCTGTACAGCCCCCCCCCCTTTATTCAGACAACGTTAAATTCTAATCAAAGACTGAAATCATAAGAGTCATGAACTGTAACTGAGACTGCAGCCCCTGGTTGAGGGGCATCGAGCAGCATGTGGCTAAGGGAAATGTTGGCTTTTCTTTTTGGGAAAGCTCTTCTTATGCTCCATCTGATAGCCTGAGTCCCTTTCCAGCAGCATCCTTGTGGGAAGGTGTTGGCTGCTCCACTGCAATACTCGAGGGATCCTCATTGTTGGTCCAAAGAAAAAGGGCAGAGGACTGATGCCTCTCAGTTTGGGGGCTGCGTGGGAAAGGATGGAAAAATCTGGTCTTGGTGGGAATCTGCGGATGGGAACATCTGTATGATGGTTATCCTTGCATCACACCGCATCCCTCAGTACCACGCCCTGAACTGTCTGTGCATCTCCATGCACCCCTACACCCACACGCTCTCTGCCAGCTGAGCCAGAGAGCATGGAGCCGGCATCCAGCCCAGCACAGAGATGTGGAATCTGCTGGGCAGAAGGAGGAAGCAAGCAAAGGAAATGAGGAGGGCATCTGCCTTGGAAGGTGGGGGTTGGGGTCTGCCACTAATAAGCAGCTTGTACCCGTTAGAGGGTGGAGTGGAGAAGACTATTTCCTGCCCAGACAGCTTTGTCTCTGTCTCAGTTTGCAGGCAGATGGCAGGGAAATCACTGACTCTATTATTTCCACTTTGTTTCCCCTTCTGTTTGTCTTTCATCTGCTCCTCCACCATTTTCCCTTGCTGGGGTGCTCACAGACCCCTTGCTGGGTAGCAGCACATCATCCCCTCCCTCTGCAGCCCCAGCTGCATGCAGCGGCTCATCTGGCAGTTGCCTCCCACTGCCCTAGTGCAAATGAGGGGCTGGGGAGCATGGGTGGCACCAGGGATCCAGGCTTGGGTTTCCTGCGGGACTCATGCAGTACCCAAACTACCTGCAAAGCACACATCTAGTGAGGGAGGAAACACTGACGGGGGCCAGCAGTGGCTTCCTCAGCATCCCCAGTAAGTGCAATAGCAAAAGCCACTTGATGAGGAAAATTATTTCCATTTATAAGTCCATGTTTGCATCTATTGGGAATTACCTTCTGAACAGGTGAGGGACAAAGCTGTGCCACAAATCCAGAAGATGATTTATTTTGGTTCCCTATTCTGGTCATGGAAACCCAAATGTGTGTTTGAGTTCAACCCAAAGAACGAAGCATTTGTCAGCTGCTCTTTCTATTGTTTCCACATCAGGAATGTGCACTTTTATGCATGTTTTTCCATTGACAGTCGCTTGATTACGCCTTTCTCCAGAGCTGGACCATGCTGGGGTTTGGTCGCAAGCTCCTTATTTTGCTCCTTACTTTGGAAACATTGCCCTTTCTTTTATTTATCATCAGCATCAGCTAAATGATACAGCACTGCTGCTGTCCTCCAGCTGGAGGTCTCCAGCCCACAGCAGGGCTGCATAATGGCCTTGCAAACACTTCCACCATTGAGGCACCCATTGAAGTACATTCATTAAGAGCCAAATGCCTCCAAAGTCAGGGTGTATCCGGGGTATTTGCTCCTGTTTGCAGGTGTGGGGCAGGGTTTGGGGAAGGATAAGGGGTGCTGTGGAAGAGAAGCACCCCTCAGAGAGCTCAGGAAGACGCAGAAGCCAGGTTGGAGGCTCCCAGGGCAGGAAAGTGAGGGTTGGTGCCCACCAACACGAGACTGTCTGAGCTGAAACGAGGTAAGAGTTACTGGGAATAGGCTGTTCATTTCTGCTTCCTCATGAATCTTACCCAAATCCCAAATCTTTGGCTGTGTTTTTCAGGAAGATCACAGGGAAAACAGGTTTTCCAGAAAAACTGCTAATTTTATACATTTTTAAAGCTATTTTGCACACCCAGATTCATATTTAAAAAAAGAAGGGGGACATTTTTTATTTCTTGATGTCTAATTGCCATAATCTGGAAATAAACCAATAACAGAAACAGCTTAACTAATGATCTGCCATCCCAAAGCCTTCATGGAAAAAATCATCCTGCCAAGTATTATCGCATTAAAGCCATTTCTGAACTTAAGAAAAATACACTGGGACAGTGGCGTGCTTTCAGAAGATGCATCTTTAAATACCCGTAATGCTCTGAAGCAAAAGAATTCCGTTGGCTTTTTTCATTTTCACCTTTTCAGAACATGGAATTGAGATCTTTTAGCTCGAGCGTTACTGCACAGTGCAAAGCTGGAGCCACAGAAGTCCTTAATCAAAAGCATTCTCTACTTTCTTAAAGGCTGCCTACCTTCAATTGTTATTTATTCCTTATTCTTAGTTAAGAATATTCTGAGTAAGAAACCAGCTATCATGATCCTACTACCAAGGACCCTCACTGGTATCAGCCATGGTGATGTTTTCCAAGACCAGATTACAAACCTTGCCAGAAACTGATGTGCAGCTCTTTGCCAAAAAAACCTGACCAGAATGTTCCTCTCTCTTCCTATCCTGGGCTGCCAGCTAGGGAATCCCAGGGAACCCCTGTACTAAGCCATTCACGCACTGCTGCTTAAAGGCATCGGCTCCATGGCATCTCCTTTTCCTTTGCACGCTGGAAAAGCTGCAAAGAATGTCATTTGCAGACCTGGTGTTTCCTGAGTAAAACACAACTTTTAGTTCTTCAGGTTTGGTGCTTTGATTTGGGGTTTTTTTCCCCTCAGATCAAATACGAGCCTGCTCAGGGCAAACAAATACCTTTTAAAGGCCTTTCTGCTCTGAAAGTGCCTCTAAAGAAATCTGTATTTGCATTAAACTGAAATATATATATCGAATCAAAAAGGAACCAGGGAAAAACTATCTGTAAGGGACTTCAAGGGAGGTAATAAGCTGTTAAAACTGATTCTGGGAGCACCTGCAAAGAGGCAGAGCCCAGTCCCAGGCGCTTGAAATCACCACTTTCACTTGAAGGGTGCATATACGGGTGACACCCAAAACACATGCAGTCCCAAGCAGGACCTTCAGGAATGTAAATACTAGCAATTTGTTGTCATCACGGAGACCTCTAACACCAATATTCCTTCTTTTGCTTAGTATTGCACGAGGAAGAGAGTTGGGATTTCCACCTGTCTTCATTCCACGGCTCTTCATCCCTGTGATGGAAACCCTCCTGATGGCTGGAAGGGATGAGAAGGTGAGATGCATAACTTGAGGAGGAGGTACAAGATTTAGTTGGGGTTTCTTTTTCCCCTTTTTCCCTACACACCCCATGTCCCCTGAGGTCTCACTTTTCCCCCAAGCACCCCTGCCGCCTTCGGGTAGTTGTGAAGCCGTGAAGGTTGCTTGCAAGCAGTGCACGGCTCTCCCAGCGCAGCGGGTGCGGGGCGGTGCTCCCCACCCTGAGGACCCTGCGGTCCGTCCTGCCGCACCCGTGCCGGAGCGCACCCCATTTACTCACGGCCGTTGCCCCGCGCCCGCCACAGGCCCCGCAGCGGGTGGGAGGGATCCGAGCGGCTCCGGGGGTGGGAGCGGTGGGACGGGAGGCCCTTCCCTC
>JAOEHY010030427.1:0-23967 GCA_025447955.1 Psilopsiagon aurifrons | reverse complement strand
GAAGTGAAGGGCCTGGAGACAAAGATCCTGGAAATTAGGCTCCCCCCCCCCCCCCAGTATTTTCTCTTATACTAGAGAACACATCAGCTATCTCCTGTTGTAGCAAATGATAGTCTTCTTTACTGTCACAACCTTAGCTTGTTTTTGCATTGTGATACTGCTGGATCTGCAGATCACCACCACAGAAATTCATAAATGTACACTATGATCTTTCAAAATTGTGGATGATTAATGTCATGGAGTACCTGGAATCCCATAGTTACCAGAGACTTGCTTAGCAAGAAATCCAACTAAGCAAATAAACATTTTGCAAGAAATCGACAAATTCTGTGCAGGATCAGAGACCTGAACCTGGAGCTCTTTTTGCATACAAGCCACAAGAACTGAAAGGCAGTGTCAATAGTCCTTTCAAGAATCCCAGGCTGCATTCTCCCATTGCAAAGCCTCCAAAAGGCCAAGTTCCCATTTCCCAAGCAGAGTTCATGTAGCCACTTACTGAGCTAAGTTTACAAAAAGTTAGCTTTTCAAATGCTGACTAAAGAAGTTATTTGTTATAACCTGATAATTTGACAGTTCTGCTTCAGAGAAGAGTTCACAAACAGGTGGATAAGCAGAGCTGGTGCAGTGGGCATGCAGGTGTGTTAATGGCAGGAACCTCGTTAACCACTTGGTCAGAAAATGACTAATAACATGGAACTACAAGTTAATTTGGTTTTCAGTTTAGGGTTAGCGCAGTAGTCAGTGTTCCCAGGGGCATATGATCCTTTGGCTATTTTCTCAAAGAAAGAAATAACAGAATTTTAGGAGTTAACATTGCATTAAGAGGGAGAGCCTGAATGTTGTGTTTTCAAAAAGGGTGACTATAGACAATATATGCTTAGAGATTTCTGTGAGAGGAACTGAAAATTACCTCCAAATACATGGAAAGCAGAGTGGTTTTCATGGTGTTTATTTAAAGGTTTAATTCATTACTTATGCTCCCAAAGATGTATGGTGCAGATGTGCTGAAATATTTGTGATGATCTCATAACTTGCAGCCTGAAAGCTCCTTCTCTATCCTAGGTACAGTTAGGATATGATAAGAGGATAGCCTTTCAGCCACTGTTACTTTAGGATGTTCTGTATTCTGTCTCATTTTGTCATTTTCCCTACCTTTTTCAGAAGTCCTGGCTTAATCTTAGAGAAGACTTGTCTTCTGTCTTGTCTTCCCTCTCTCTCCATTAATTATTTACTTTGCTTTCTCCCTGCTTTACTTAATTTTACCTAGTCACTGGTTTGTGAAAGTTTTTCTTTCTGTCTAATTTTTCCAATTTTCTCCTTTGCTTGGCTTATCCAAGCTTCTTCTTTGATCTTTAGCAAGTGAAAGAATAGTTTTTATTTACGCTATTCTCTAGAAAACATTTCTTTAGAAAATATTTGTCCTATCACCCTTATCTGCATCTCTAAATTATCTGTGTGAAGTTTTCACATGCATTGTCTCATATTCTCCTGGGGACAGTGGTTCTGAGCAGGACAGTACCTCTCAATCAGTTCTGAGATATCATCCTATTACACACCTTATTTCTTATCCTACACCTATTACTGTGGAAAGTGGACATCAACAGGAAAAACTTTGGCAGCACTGAGCTTTTCTTTTTACCTGTTAGCCGCCACAGTGACGCTATCTTCTCAGTTACACTGACTTTCATCCATCTGCATTACTCATATGTAATTAATGTTAAATATGTGAGATGAGTTAGAAAGAAGCAGAAACATATTTCCCTTCAAAACAGCAGTATTTTCAGTCCCGAGAAAGCTTTCATTTTGCCTTCTATTCATACTAACAGCAAATACTGTCAAAACCCATGGTAAAGGACTCAAACCAAATACTCTAATCACATATTTGGTGGAGCATGAACTAGTCAGGGTAATCAGCCAAATGTCTCATGAAAATAACTAAGGGTGTTGCATGCACACTTGCCATCATACATGTTTCTCTCGCTTGGTAAACACCTCATTTTGGAAAAACTTTCCTTGCGCAGCTGAAGCAGATTGCTAAATTCCATGTAAAATGTCAGGGGACTCCTGGTAGCATTGGAGTGATGCGTGGAGCTCTTTTTAGCACAACTTCCATTCAGTTATACGGGAATACCTTGCACTCAGTTTACAAGTGTAGGGCTGGATTTTTTTCTTTTTAAGAAAAAAATAATTATTTCAATTTCTTTTTGCCCTTTTTTTTCAGTTGACTCATCTTTGAACACAAAGTTGTATAGTCATGGCTTGAAGATACATCAATGACATTCCAATGTAAGAAAAGAGAAAGAAATTAATAGAAATTAAAATGTTTTTGCCAGTTTGTTTTGACTGACTGAATCTCTGCCATGTGTACTAGAACTATGTTACTGATACTGGAGAAGCACTTTCAGGACAAAAAGTTGTCTCCTAAAGAAACTCTTGAATATTTTATATTTTGAAGACAACATATATAACATTTTACCACAAAGGTAAAACATTAAGCCAAAAATACATGGCAGTAATAGATGGTCATTTCATTTGCAATTCCCACTAAAAATAAGACTCCTCAAATGCTACATTACATCCATTGATACATTACCATATGTTTCATTGTTGGGTATTTTTTCTGCTTTCATTTTGCAATTGGTAGTTCAAACCTACATTAATGTAGAACATTTACTTCTCAATCCTGGAGTATTTAAGACTTTAGACAGTTTGAAGAATTAATTAAAAATAATCCAGTAGTTGTTAAGAACCCATCCGCAAGCCTCTTCAAGCTTCTTAAGCCAAGCATGTGATTCTGCATTGTCCCTCACCACCAGCAGCACCAAAACCATGGTGTCTGCAGTACACCTGTACATCAAGGTGGTGCTTCTTACCCACTATCCATTAGATATAGCAAATCAGTATCACATTTCGCTATGAATAAGCACATTTCCCATACTAAACTACCAAAATAAAACTCTTTTATAGTACTAAATGCATGTAGGGATAATCCTATATGGTTCCAATCCAGTATGGCTCTCCCATACCAGTTTGCCCATTATGTAACTGGACATGTGATTGGCCTGTTCCTCACCAGCTGAGTTTCATGGGCTGGGCTTCAGATGACTTTCAAGATTAGTAACCCGGTTTAGACATGAAAGCCTTTACAGCAGGCTCATCAGCCACCTTACAGGAAGTATGGTTAGACAGTAGGCAGACAATTGTCTCATTTCTGAAGTAGCAGAAACACCACCTGACCTTTCTACTGCTTTGGGCAACTCAAGATCTCCACCTAACTACTGCATTTCTCTTGTCTCTCCTAAAAGGTTTTAGAAAGGAACAGCTATAGTTTGTCTGCAAAATTAAAAATACTGCATGGAGCCAGGGGGTAGAAGGTATGCAGTGCTGACAAGTCTGTGGTTATTGTCGAGTACACGTTTTAGATCACACAGATAAAACCAGGACTGCTACTTGCCTGTAGCAAGCTGTCAAAAGCAAGAGAGCTGGCAATAAACATTGAAGTATTCAGAAAAAAAAAGGGGGTTCTTTCTTGTTTCATTGGCAAATGTTTCTCTCTTGCATTCCCACAAACCATTTTCTCATTATCCTTAACCACTGCAGATTCTGTCACAAGTAATACAGATACTTCCTTGTGTTCTCTTTGGTGGTGTGATTAGCAGATTTAATCATGTCTTACACATGATACGTTTTCGGTCTAGTTCAAACTCTATCTACATCTGAAGATTGTGTTAACCTCACCTTAAGGTCTCCTTACTTAGTGATATTAGCAGAAGTGCAGTATGTACTCATTACTTTTCTCCTACTGAGCATGTTTCAAAAAAGCAGAGGCATATTGTCTGTTCAGGTGCTTGCTGCTTTCTTCAGACTTCTTAGGATGACTCCTCAGTCCATTGCTGTCACTAACAAATGAGAAGGCATCACATCCCAGACAACCACTCACTTATTGTCCAAAGCTATATTTGAGTTTCATCTCCTACTAATTCTTCTCTTTAAATTGTGACTGTGGCAGTTTTCTTCTCCCTATGCCTACTCAAATGGTCAGACCACATTAACCATCCATCTGACTTCTCTGCTGACCTTTCTTCCTCTTCTTATTAGAAACAAGCTTAAAACTTAAATCAGGGCTTAAATCTTCAGCACAAATAGATAGAACAAAGAGAAATTTAGATTATTTAGAGAGAGATTATGTGGTAAAGACTGGAAAAAGCAAAAAGAACAAAGCTAAGGATTAGCATGCCAATTTAAAGCCACCATGACAAACTACTGTTCTTAACACTTAAGTGTCAAATTGTTCTCTAAGGAAATCACTATGCAATTTTTTCACAAATGCGTAATGAAAGCATTTTATTGCTTGAGAGGCTGTTACTGGCTTTGTGTGCTAGATATTTAATTTCTCTTTAGAGTTTACTCTAGCTGTCTTTGAGGTAGTACAGAAGCCTAGATAGAAAAATGTCTGAAATAATCAGTAATAATTCCAGCATACAAAATGCTTTAAGATTCATGTGTCGTGAGCAGCCTGTTTTATTAGTGTAGCATTGTGATTTTGACACAAACGAATATACCAAGCCAGATAACCTTTGTGTCTAATGTTAAGGACTAATCAAGTTATTGTGTCTGTAGCTCTGTGTAGTTCAAGATGTGGTAAATGTGGCAAAACTCTGTGTCAGCTCCAGAGACCAAGAAAGTCAGCATATGAAAAAATGCAAAGAAGCTACTGTCAGTGGGATGACACTCACTTGCAAAAGGCTGTGGAAATAGATTGCACTATACCTTTTCACAGGCTGTACACAAACTGAGTGGCAAGTATTACAGAACTTTGTCACATTTATAAAGGAATGGAATTCTTTATTACAGAAGTAATTTTACCTTGTGCAGAATTACTACACAAACACTGTGTATTGATATTGCATATAAGGAAGAAATTCTTTACTGTAAGGTTGGTGAGGCACTGGAATGGGTTGCCCAGGGAAGCTGTGAATGCTCCATCCCTGGCGGTGTTCAAGGCCAGGTTGGACAGTCTTGGGTGGCATGGTGTAGTGGGAGGTGTCCCTGCCCACGGCAGGGGGATTGGAACTAGATGATCTTAAGGTCCTTTCCAACCCTAACTATTCTATGATTCTATGATAGCAAAGCGTAAGGTCAGCTGCCCCATGGAGACTGTTAATCTAAAATGAAGAATTCCCTTAGCCATTCTGTTTAAAGTAATTTGCTGCTACTATCTCACAGACTGCTGAAACTCTAATATTTTTACTTTCCTCACAAGATCTCTCCTCCATTTAAGTGATGACTACCTTTTCTTCTACTAAAGATTCACCAAGCTTCAAGCTTGAAGATCTGCCAATCACAATCTGAAAACCTCAAATCCTTAGATTAGTTTTGGAGTCACATTTAGGGTCAGTTCAGCAAACTAAGATGGAAGAAACATTCTTTGCTTTAGACCCCAACTTTGTCTCTCATCTGTGAAACCTCGTAGTAACAATATAATATTTTTAATGTTTCAAGAAAAAGAACCATGCTTGTGCACTGATTTTGTTTACTAAGATTTCTCTTCACCCCCCCTGAAAAAAACACCCTAAACCATTGCAGAGCTTTGCGTGCTGCACAGGCAGTGCCTCCCTGCACTCCTTCTCTTCCATCTCTCACAGTACTTCAAAAGACACCCGCCTTTGGTTTTGTTTTTGTTGGTTTTGTTGGGGATTTTTTGTTTGTTTGTTTGTTTTGTTTTGTTTCGTTTTGTTTTGTTTTTCCATTGAGGTGGGGTTTATGTACAGCAAAATGTGGCATATTCTGTTTTGTCATGTTCCTTCTTTCATAACTCCCAATTTGGAGTTTCAGGTTAAAGTTTTCACGGGTTCCAGGCGGCAATGGCAATCACAGTGGTGATCTCAGTGAGGAAGATTGAGATCTTTAATGGTTCTCTGAATGGGTATTTAGGGCCTAATTACTCTTCTGTAAGATAGAAGGAGAGGGTGCTGTGTCACGGGTCCTGGAGAAACTGAACTTTGAAAAGTAGGAACAAGTGATGAAAAAAAAGATTAAAACCCCACAGATTCTTTCAACGACTTTTTTGAAGAGTCTCTGGGCGCTGCTGTATTTATTCAGTAGCTGGCAGTATTCAGAGTGGCACAGAGCTCATCAGGAACAAATTTACTGAGTGCTTACTTACTATTACTAACACAAAAGCATTCAAAGTCTTGAAAAGACTTTCACAGCTTATGCTGATGGCCACACTCCTCTAGGTAAATCAGTGATAGAGCAAGCTTGTTTAATGACAAGATGTCAACGTCTACATTAGCCTCCTGGAGCTCTAGTTTTCTGTGGAAATTAATGTCAAATACTTAGTACCATACTCATAATAAAAGCTCTGTGATCCACTGGCAATAACAGACCAAACTGAACTCCACCCAAACCCCCCTGTAGCACTGTAATTTGCATGTCTGTGGAGAAGATAACAAAAGCAATGTTTTTGGCTTGTAAACTTGTTTTGTTAGTAAGTAGGGACTAATCATTGTTACAAGTGGCCACTATATGCAGATAAGATGAAAACAATTACTGAACTGCCTTGAATTTAAACTGGAGGGGTAAGGGGTGACATTCATAGCTGAGCTGTTTTCTGGATTTCTGGTAGAGTGTGATGGCAAGCCTGTAATATAACACATTCCCTTCAGAAAGTCTGAGTTCTCCCTGTAAACAGAGTAAAGCTTTGCATTCCCCCAAAGGAAAATTTAATTCTCCTTTTATTGAAATAGTAGGAGTAGAACCATATATCTCTCATCTTTTTATACAGTACGTAGTGGTCAGTATTAGGTGAAATGATTATAATATGTTCCTCACCAGGCATTTTTCATAGAGTCTGGATTTCATACTTCACTGCCTAAAGAATACGCTGCAAATAAAAGTTGTGGCTCAGAGGGGCTTTTCCATAGAAGTCCACCCTAGCCAGGTAGTCTCCAGCACAAATCACTGCATGTCCTTCTTTAGTACAGGACTTTGCCTGGTCCTTGAACTTCACAAGATTTCTGTTGGCCCTGTAGACTCTCTGGGTCCTTCTGAATAGCAGCTCTGCCCTTTGCAACCCAGGCACAGCTATACAGTTTGGGTGGAGAAGGACTTGGGGATGTTAGTTGATAAGAAACTGAACATGAGCTGGCAGTGTGTACTCACGGCTCAAAAAGTCAACTGTATACAGGGCTGCATCAAAAAGAGCATGACCAGCAGGTTGAGGGAGGTGGTCCTGCCCCTCTACTCTGCTCTTGTGGGACCTCACTTGGAGTATTGTGTACAGTTCTGGTGTTCCCAACATAAGAAGGACATAGAGATGCTGGAGCAAGTCCAGAGGAGGGCCACGGGGATGATAGTAAGGCTGTGTGAAGATAGACTGAGAAAGTTGGGGTTGTTCAGCCTGGAGAAGAGAAGGCTGCCTGAAGACCTCATAGCATCCCTCTGGTGTCTGAAGGGGGCCTACAAGGATGCTGAGGAGGGACTTTTCATTAGGGACTGTAGCAATATAGGGAAGAATTAGGTTGGAAATAAGGAAGAAATTCTTTGCTATGAGAGTAGTGAGGCACTGAAACAGGTTGCCCAAGGGAACTGTGAATGTTCCATCCTTGGAAGTGTTCAAGGCCAGTCTGGACAGAGCCTTGTGCAGCCCCGTGTAGTGTGAGGTGTCCCTGCCTATTTCAGGCAGTTTGGCACTACATGATCTTAAGGTCCTTTCCAACCCAAACCACTTTATGATTCCATGATTCTGTAATTCTGTACATGGATTGGAATATTCATATGGTAACATGTGGGTTTTTTTCCTTCCTTATGTACAGTCTCTGCAAGTCAGGATGCGGAAGGTATTAGGTTTTTAATTTATCTATTGACTTAGAAGGTTGGGGTTAGGAGTGAAACAAATGCTTCTTAGTATAAAGAAAGTCAAATCCAGATCCTTGTTAGAGCATATATAATAGATTTGTCCATACATTTGCTGTTTGCCCTCAGAAGAATAGTTAGCTCTGCCTGACCTTACAGAATAGTCTCAGCCTCTTGACTTTGAGCCCATCTGTTCCTCTGGTGCAGAGCTCCTAGATTTGTTTCCAATAAATACTGCTGTTGGACTGTGAGAAGCTCTTCATGAAAACCTAGAGTCTCACACAAAGGAAACATCTCAGCAGCTGAGTCTAAAAATGGTTGAAAATAAGCCAGGAGAATAACAGGAAGCAGTTTAAAAGTTCTAAATATTGATCTGCTGAAAGTTTACATTAATTCTCCTTACACTCATAGTAGACTGTAAGTCTAAGTTCCCATTAGTCACTTAGTGTTTAATTTAAAAAATTTTTGCAGACTACAAGAAACTCTCTTTTCTGGTGTTGAGACAGATATTTTTTTTCTATTTCTACAAGCAAATGTGAGATTTCACAGTTCTTTTATCACATCGCAAAAGTTACCCCATGCTGTGCATCATGATCAAGCAGACACAAGGAAATGAAGCTTACCAGGTTACCCAAGCACAGCTGAAGGAGCAGAGTGTACTAAAAATACATGTATACACTCTACAGTTACATATGTGCATGCAGATATTATGTTGTTTCACAAGATGGAAAAGAAAAATCTTTCCACCAAATGAAAACACTGAAAACGAAATAACAACAGCAGCAGATGCTAAAGCAAATCATCTAATTAAGATGATTTCATCAACAGCTTTAAAAGACATTTTAAAAAACATTATCACCAGAAGAACTGTTGAGTACGCTTGCATATACATGCACAATAATACTCAAGCTGTAGCTGCCCTTTCAAGCATGAAGACAGATTATACTTTCAAAACCGTTTTGTTTTGTTTTGTTTTTTAATCCAGCTGTGCTTCATATTCTGCTAAGAAAAAGTATTATACATGTTTAAAAAATTTTAAGAACTGTAACCCACAGCCAAGGAGATAACAATTGAAATCAACAGAAGTTTTGCCTGGGTCAGGGCTCCAGAATGACTTCCATGCAGCATTGAGAATAGCTTCATTCTGGCAGCAGGAAGAATTTTCAAATCAATTTGCAAACACGGGAAACTCATTTTCACCTTGTGTTCTTTACATGAGTGGGCCAAATTCTGTCTCAACAAAATCTGAATCAAAAGGATAAGGTGAAGACTGAACATTATAATAAAAGTCTGCATTTTAAGTATATTACTGACTGAAAATCAAAATCAAAAGGCAGAACTTTGTCCTGTCCCTTAAGAATAATGTTATTCTTAACTACCTTCCCCTCCTCTTCTATTTGCTCTTCCTTTCCAATCTAATCTACAGTGCAGTTTTGGATTTTTACTGTGTAGTGTTATTCTTACTGTAAAACATTTAGTGTGGGAGAGGGGCAGAGGCTGCCTCCTTACTACAGCACTGCGTATATTCAGCTTCCCCTTTCACTGAGATCTATAGAAAGAAGCACTCATGCCTTCATGCTATGTATTGAATTTTTGTTCCCTCCTATTGCCTTTTTTATTTTAAAGTGGCTGCTGGATGAAATAGTGGGCATTCAGTAAAAAAAGTCAAATGTGTACCTGAACTCTCTTCTTTCTCTCCTCCATGAGATCCAGTTTCTGCTGGACTTCATACTGGGCAGTTTCATTTCTCAAAGGAATCTGGTTCCTCTTGTTTTCTTTGTTTACTGTAACTACTTCTGTAAGAATGTATTTTTACAGCTTCTAAAGCAGCCTGCAAAAGCAAGTGTGCTTTGGAGGAAAAGGGAGAAATTTTTAATGTGAATGTTACACTAAAGGGTAAAACTGCAGTGTGGTCTCTATTTTCTTTTAACCCATCTTCATGCCCTGTTTATCTTTGCCAGCTTTTCTTTTGTTTAAATCCTCCTTCCTCAGAGCAGGACTTTACAACTTCAACCCTTTAGAGGAACACAACTAGACTCTTTCTAGCACTGGCATCATTCCTAAAAGTTTCAGAAGGAAGTTTTTCCCCTCTTGTCTTGGCCCCAGTGATTGACTACCAGTACAAAGGACTATTTATGATTGGTTTTTGTTCTGTACCTTTGCAGCTTGGTCAGCCACAGTATAAGCAAGTGGGCTTCTCCTAACACCCTCTGCAGGTGGTAGTCTACAGGAGGTCCTGGGGAAGAAAAGCAAGGACAGAATTAACCTAACTAGCTGGGACAATGAAATAAGTACAGTGCTTAGTGTCATACAGTAAAGCCTGGCTTCAGAAGCAGAATTTGTTTTTCACAGATTGTATTCTCTGACCATAAAATTCCTCTGTAAGAAACTCAACTGAGCTTCTCAACAATTTGCTACATAGTCGGGACTCATTTGCTTGTTCTTCTATGGATATTTTTCAGATGGAAAAAAAAACATCTTGAGAAAGCTTTTTTATCCCTCTTCCTTCATGAATTATTTTGGCAGCAAATGTATTAAGCAGTAATAAAACTTTAATGGAAAGATGCTAAAATGATGTTGCAACAGTGGACACTACTTGAAAGTATTACTAATATCAGTTATTTTCAGAGGTTACCTCAGCAACAGTGTGGAACAAACAAGCAAATGCTGACAGAGCTCAAGCAAACTGTTTCCTCTTTCTGCAGACAAACAGTTCCCTTTTACACTCTTATGTTCACTGATACTACCATAGCATTTTTTTAAGTTATACCTTAGTTACTGGACTGTTCTTATCTCAACCCATGGGAGTTACATTCTTTTGATTCTCCTCCCCATCCCTCTGGGAGCAGGGGGGAGAGGAGGGGGAAGGTTGGGAGTGAGTGAGCGGTTGTGTGGTACTGAGTTACCAGCTGGGCTTAAACCACGACAGAGCCTGAAGGCAATCACTGGACTCACGAAGACTGGCAGACATGAAAACACACTGTAAATCAGAAAGCCTTATAGAGACCAGCTCTCAGAGCAATGCCACCTGTCTTTTGGTGAAGACAATTAGATTTTTTTAGAGGAAGCGAACTCCAAAGCTATTTTAATTTTCATCAATAGAGAAGTGAAGCATTCAGTAAACCCTCTTGGTGCTGAGAATGACATGGATATTATAACTATTATTTAATACTTAAAATGGTGTTCAAGATTGCCATTGTTCCAGTCACCATAAAAAAAAAAAAAAACAAACCAGTAAATAATTGTTTTGTCATTAGAAATGACAGGTTGATAAAGGGTCAAGATATGCCATTTCCTTCAAGGTATATCTGAGGCAAGGAACACCTGAATATTTAAATAGCTGAAGTCGATTCTTTTGAAACAGTGATTTTGAAAGTACTAAATATTTATACCAGATGGACAGAAAGAAACTGTGACAGAGGGCTTGAACACGATAGATGCATTGTGGCAGACTTTCACAGCTGCGAGGCAGAGCTTCATTTCTGACTAACTGCTCGCTCAAATTTTTCAGCTGATTTAAGAAAACTAAAAGTCTACAGTAGACAAATGTAAGAGTAAGCCACTATGCTTGCCATCTATTTTGAGTGGATATTTTGGTATATTCATACACAGCAGTGGTGGATGGCTTCTTACAGAGAGAAAGAACCTTTGTCTAAGAGTGATTCTTCACGGATGCTGAGATGGGAGCTTCCTAGCTCGGGAGGAAAGTTAAACTCTTTATTTGCTACTGTAAGCAAGTATGTTAGGAACATCTCTAGCTGCAGTTAATTTGTTTCAGGAAAATAAAATTCAGCTGCAACTATGAGGACTGAAATTTTGACAAGACACTGATTTTCAGATAAGCAGTGGTTTTCATTGTTTATTTTTCATGCGGACATTTCATCCAAACCCTGCCATTTATTTTAAAACTAAGATCTTATATTTGAAAATCCAGTGTTTTAATCTAATAATAATTTTAAATAATAATAATAATTTAAAAATTATGTATGTATTTCTTAAGCAAAACCCCATACCTTCTACCAAAAGAAAAATAAAAAAAAAATCAGTCCTATGTCTTCATGGTAAATAGATGGTTTTCTACTAACTTTGAGTTGGTGTCATTTAGCTGGAGTTTCTTAATTACTGTACTAATCCTTATTTAAATGTAGTATGAGGTCACATCACAAAAATGAAACTGGTTAAAATTACTAGCATCTTTGAATTATTAGCATATACCTCACACAAATGACCTGTAAAAACTACAGATTGTCTCACTACCAGTCAATACAAGCTACCTTTGTAGAGACTTGAACAACACAGCAAAACAGAACTGTTGTAGCATGACCTTTGGTGCTGGTCTGAATGCCAAGGGGGTAAAACTTGTTCCCCGTGTTTGGTACTTCACAAGCATCTTCAAAGAGAGTGACATTTCATAGAGCTTTGATTGTATGCCAGCTGGATCACAGACCAGGCCTGCTCCTGAATTTACAGCCAGAAATAGGAATTACCTTATTAATTGCATCTACTGCACAACTGTGTTGGACTGTAGCTGGGCAGTGTATGTGGTGCGTCCTACAGCATTAGGAGATTATGCTGAAGTCTCCATCGAAAACCTGAAGCTGAGCACAAAACAAGGGTGAGATGTTAGAGAAGGAAAAGCTAGCCTGGAAAGTGAAGAGAAAATGTGTTAAAGCTCTTTTTTCATTTTAGTGGTAAAGGAAGGTTTGTGGTCTGTGGTGAGAAGTGTTTTGGGTTTGTGTGCACATTTGGCAATGTTTTTTCATCAGTACGAACATGTGACAGTCAAAACCCTGTATATATTTTGCAGCAGAAGTAGAAATGCGCAAGCCCTATCATTTCTTCTCCTGTAGAGCTTACCCCACTTAAGTGGGGATAGTCAACTGTAAAGATGCTTGAAGTATTATTAGAAAGGTCAAAATAAATCAATCTCATTTTGCTTACATATATGTGAAGCTGGTTGCCATAAACTGTGCTATAAAAGTTTCCTTTAACATCTTTCACCAAAAATACAAAGACTTGTTGCCTATTTGCCCTCTTTGCATAAGACACAGGAAGGTAAGCTTTGCTGTCATTGTTAGCCAACTGTAGAACTGCTGTGGTTAACATCATGCCACATCTCAACCAAAAGGTTTTGTTGAGAGGCACTCTGTTTTGGTATGGGCACATTGTTTGCTTCCAGTTGCTTGGTGTTCTGACAATGTACACCTGCTCTGAGAAAAACTACAGCAAATAGGTGAAGAAGAAAGTATTGCAGGAGTCATCCACAACTACAGAGTAAAATAAGCTGGAAGCCATCTTTGCCATTTCACAAGCTGCTGGCAGTCTGAGGCTTCCTAACAGCCCTCAGAAGCTTCTGCATCTCTTGTCCAACTTGGTGGCAGAATGACTCCACTAATATTGCTCAGCATGGCTCCTGTAAAGCTGTTTTTAAGAAGGGATGATTTGGGGTCTGGAGAAATCAAACCAATCACATTATATATTTTAGACAAGGTATCCAAATCTGGTCTGTTTAGTTTATCTTTTTCTCACTCATTCTTGTCCTCTTTTGGATCAAATCAATCCATAAGCTGTGGAGCAAATCCTGCATGTTGATAACCAGCTGGCCATTCTGAGTGCTCTAGGGCTTGATGAGGGATGACTAACTAATCACTCATTGGCCTTCTGTCCTAGATCAAGAGTAGTAATGTATGAGATGAAGGGGAGAGATGCTGATGCTTTTTGCAGACTCTCATTTTCATGGAGGTAATGAGTACTTAAGAATCAAACATTAGTAGGCTCAGGATTACAAATGGGTGAATAAAGAGTGAAAGTTCAGAAGTCCACCCAAACATCATATGCACTACTTCTAAAACTGAATTCAGTACCTTCATTCTCTACTTTTGTAGGCCACAGCAACGGGACTGGACAATGGCCTTTAAGTCTGAAGCATCTTTGAAATTTGCCATGAACTTTCAAGCTAATTTAGATTCAGTCTCTGTCTTTGCACTTTGACATAGTAAAACTCAAACAATTCGCACCAAGGTTCTGAGATGAAAGTGATGTCTGGCAAATTTGCTTATTATGGAAGAAGTAAGGCCTGAGAAAAAGTTCTATGGAATTCACCTGGAAATGAAACAATCTTCCCAGAGTATAAAACTTTTATTTACTGCTTCAAATGCACACTGATTTTTTTATTGTCTCTATCAGAAGAAATACATAGCAACAAAAAAACCCCAAATTGTGCTTCTGTAACTCTCAAGGAAAAAACAACCTCATCGAACATGAACCTTTTCAAAACAAGTAGCTTTACAAAATATGCACCTCCCTCTTGTGAGAATATGGAGGAAGAAAGCAAAGTGAGAGATGTTATTCACATAATTTAATGTTTTCCTACAAGTGGCTGATAAGGTGATCACTGAAGAATCTATAGATAATATGATTTTGGTATCCACAATTTATTGTTTTGAAAACATCTGTTCAATGTGTTAAAATAATTACAAGTTCAGGAAAACAATATGATAAAAAGAGGCAAAAAGCCCGTCTAATAAGTTAAGTGAAACAGGATTCATTTACCAACTTGTAAAAGCTGGCTATAACTAAGTTTTGTATTAAAACTTCCTAGACTGTATGGCTACATATGAGTCTAGCACAAAGGATATACCTACTTTAAATTAAAATCATCTCTATAGTGTTAAGCACATCTTAGGATTGGTTCAGGGAATTCAAGCATGTAAGAAAAATGCTAATCAAAACCAGTTTTAGTCATGCTCAGCCTCAAAAGCTGAAGCTGCTTTATTGAAACTGAGAAACTTCTGAACCTTGTGTGTCTTCCCTGAGTTTTGGAGGGTAACTTCTCTTTACCACAACTGCCCTGATGAGAGGGCAATAAAGACTTCATTCTTGCTCTTTATAATGTGATGACAATGTAAACTAATCCTGCCACAATAAACCAGCACCACTGAGAAGAGCTGTAGACCAGTAAATATAAGGAATCATTTTTGGGAGAGTATGTGAACTCCTGGAGTCCCAGGCTCGAGATGCAGTACAATGCTTCACAAAAGTGTGTTAGTAGATCAACTGCAATATCAGCAAGGATTCAGCTCACATGATTTCTTCAAAATTTTCCAAAACCAGAGAAAAAAAGTCAGTCAGTTATGTCCAGCACTGGAAAAAATAGGCACAGTCTTCACCTCAGAAGCCATTTCTTGAGGTTTACTCTTCAAAGATCCTGTTTCTTCCAAGGTATTCCCACTTTCCAGTGATGCCCATGTGTCTTCCATTTCCCTCAGCTCAGAACTACCCTATTTGTCTTTGCAATGCCAACATAAACTATCTCAGCTCGAGACCCTTGAAACACATTGTGTCTATTCAGAAATGCAATTAAGCAGGCAAATAAAAGCCTCAACTTTTTATTTGTTTCCTCAACTACAGATAAATTCTGCTATCATGGAACACAAGTCAACTTTACTGATTAGACTAAATGAAAAGCAGAGGATAATTTATGACACTACTTGGAGTGAGTCAGTAGCAAGGAAAAAAATATTTCCACACTTGGCATTTGATTTAAATTCCTATAAATAATAGCTACCACGGTGACAGCTTATTCTCAAACAGATGACAGAAAGGAGGAAAGAATACAAATGTTGGTGCTTCCTGATGAATATTCATTCTTAGTAGCCTAACTACACTGTCTGCAATGCTGGCAAAAAAGTTTCAGTCTTGCCAAGATCATGGGGACTGTTTGGGTTCTGTCTAGGCTCTCTGTACTGACCACATAACTATGATCTATTAGGTACTTCTTCAGGCTCCATTTTTCAGTTTGATGGAACATGATTGGATGGTATGAAATTGTTTTCTACTTAGGTTATAAGCTACATCACAGACTATCCTGTAAGGCCAAGTTCAAATTCTGTTTCACTTCAGTTTGTCAGCTGTAGCTCAGCGCACAGCAGCTATCTGCTAGTAGTGGGCTTGAGAGTGGAAAAGCCCTTAAGATTAAAAGTGACCAGCAGCCACTGGCCTGGGCCAGATCACCTAAAGCATCCCTGAGACCTCCCATCACAACCCTGTTTTTCCACATTGTCAGACTTGGCAAAAGCAACGCACAGCAAGCTGCAAAGCTGTCCTCTCTTCTCCCGAAGACTTCTGTACGCATCGTATCAGGTTTCCCCATTCACATGGATGAGCAGCATCATTTTGCCTGCTGTTTCAAAGCTGGCACTGCATGCTCCAGTGTTGTGTTCACAGAATGAGAGACAGCCACTGGCATGGCTGCTCTGCAGCGCAGGGAGGAGAGCTGGGAGGGTTTGCTTTGCTCATCCTTTGGGTCACAGCCACAAGATAGAATCAGATAGCTTATGGCAAAAGGCAGGCACCAAATACTGAAATAGTGACAGCATAGTTAGGGATGGGAATAAAACTGTGGATGGTCTAAAGCCACCCTGAGCACATCATACTGGCTATTTCTTTCCCAGCAAGACATCGTACCTTTGTGCGGCTGGGAGAAAGCACTGTGTGAAACCACTGTCTATGCACATACAACCAACCAGCTACCTCAGCTTCACATAGCTAGTTCCAATGCCTTTTGCATTCACATAGAATCCTGGCCACATATTATGCTTGTATTTCACGTGATTCAAGGTACTAACATGTTAGGTCAGCAGAAGTTTTTTGCAATCTCCTGATTCTCTAAACTCTTTTTCTGCCATTTGTTTGCTTAGCACCTCTGATGTGATCCTCCTCACCAAGATTTCAGGAGAGAAATAGGCAACCTCTAGCCATGATGACCACAGAACTTATCCTGCCCCACCAGCCCAGCCCAGTGGGCGCAGCAGAACATGAGCTAAGGAACTGCTCCTCACACTTCTTGCGATATGTAGTGCTTGGGTAGATATTACACTCCCCCTGACTGTGATTGTTGCTGCAGCTGGCAGCATGATTGTTCAGCATGTTGGTGCTGTTGCGGGGGAGCTTATGGGTAATTTTTTTACTGGTATTTAAGGATGTTTTTCAGCCTGAATTTATTCTGCGCTGAATATGGTGCACTAAGCTGGCAAGCTGGCATAAACCAGAAGACCACCCATCTACAGTGTAGGCACAACTGCTTCATATCACCCAGCTCAGCAAATTCCCGTCTGGACTGGGTCACTGCTTCCACAGGAAGTATATGCAGCTGCTGCAGCATCTGACAACCTGCATGCTTAAGGATGTCCAGTACTTGTTAAAACTATCCTGCACTCTCAGAAACATATTAATTCCTTAGTGGGAGCTCCAAAACTTCTTACTTTCCCAACCAACACAGGAATAGTTTACCAAATTGACAGTGTGAAAGAGTAGATTTAAAACTTTGCATTAGTCCGGACAATACTGTGAAAAATAATTCATCTCCTAATACCTGTATTAAGACACCAAAGAGGAGAAATTCTGCCTACTCCATTTTGACCCAGCACTGATGTAAGCATTATTGGTATGAACAAAATCAATTACTGACAATGTGATGATATGTTAATTCAAATACCACCGGCACATAGAAAAATGTGCATGTACAAAAATCATTGGTTTGCATTGCATGTTATGTTTTGAAAGAGCTTTTGCTTCATGTGTGCATTTTGTTTTCAGCCAAGTGCTAAGACAGAACAAAACAGCTCTTGTATCAAGATTTTCATCAAAAGTTTCTTTGGCTTTCATGGTCTATATTATTTTATAACTACTTCTCATTGCTGCCTTCCTAAAGCAACTTCTTAGGAGTATTTACTCATTTTATAATTAGATATAAAATAGAAACTAAACTGAACTGGAACAGTGTTTCCTACAAGTAAGCTGCACAGAAATCAGTGCAGTGGGATTGCTGTCTTAGACAGCTGAAACATGACAACATATTTTTGTTTCCCCTCCGCTGCATCACCCAGAGTGTCTTGTGTTATATCTTCTTTACTATGTGCATAAACTGCCATGAAATGTTTAAGTCTATACACCTTTGAGTCTGGATTTTATTTGCTCACATTGATGAGAATTTGTTCTCATAGAAATTTATCTGGAATCTAATTCATTACAGGAGGGAGCATGTTACCTTGCTTTCCAAGGCACCAACTGACTGCCTGGAGATATTTCACTATACTTTCAGCATTTTTTCCTGAGACAAAGCTTGCTTTGTTCTCCTGGCCATAGTTGTTGCTTCATAACTTATTTTCATAGGAGAGCTGATGTTTGAGACTCTCCTCGTTGGATGGTTGTGATATAACTTTCAAGTTGTGTGACTTGGTGATTTTCTGGCCCACTTAAGCTCACTTATGATCACAGAGGGATCAAAGTACTGCAGTGCCCTAGGACAGAGAAGGCAGATTCTAACTGGGGAGCTCTTGGGTTTGTATGGCAGCTGTGGCACACATATGGAAAATCTGCTGATGTGCTGCAAAGTGACTGGTATCTGTAAACAGTTTGCTGGGTCATACCTTCTTCAGTCTGGAAACACAGGAGTTCTGTAGCAACTCAACTTTCACAAACATTGATAGGGTTGACTGATGTTAGCGGCTGATGTGATATCACTCCTCATGTGGGAAAACTGAGAGGTGCCTCAGGTGAGTGCCTAATATGTCTCAGGGTGAGCTAATGAAGGATTTAACTGTACTTCATCCAAAAAAAGGGCCATACATAGCTGCTGGGGTCTCCCCATCTTACTGTGTTTGTCTGCTGGGCTCCCATAGGCAGAGTTCACACCTACAGACTGTGTGTTTTCCAGTCTTCAAAAAAAGGAATGGGAAGGAGCGAATTGTTGCTGAAGACCTTGGCCTGCTTTCTCTCCACCCTGTCTCCCTTGTGAATAGAAGACAGCCTTGACTCAAAACTACCAGATTTGCTGGATGTGAAACAAGGGCAGGCAGCCTGTATGCTGTGTGTAGCTGCTGCCCTGTACAGCATGTTTCACCTTTGGTTGATGATGTTTGTGGCTTACCAGTAAGACTCCTGCTGGAGAAGAGATCCCAGAGAACAGTTATCTCCACCCTGTTGCACGCTGTCCAACCCTGTCTCTAGGCGTGAAAGGCTGTGATCTCCAGCCCAGACTGGAGGTGTTCCTTGTATGAAACTCAGACAGAAACAGACTTACATTGATATGAAATGTAGCTGTCCTCAGGGAGGTGGGCATAATAGTCACATTTCCTCCTACACCTCAATGCTCTGTCAGCAGAGGATAACAGTGCCTTCTTGGAAGGATTCAATACTCTGGGGTCCCTGACGACTCTCCCCATGCCTGGGACTCAAGCTCAGCACTGATGGGCCTGTGCACAACCTGCTTCCAGGCTCAAATGTGGGAAACCCCACCCCATGCATGGCCTCTGTGAGTCCTCACACACTCTGGGCAGCTCACTGGGTACTTTGGGAGTGGGCAGTGGGAGACATACAGCATGGCAGAAGCACTGAAAGAACCCTCAAAGGTTTCTCTCTGGATTTAGGCCTTGAGGATTTGGTCTGAATGTTATAGTGTGAGTGCTCAAAGGTCTAAATACAAAACAGTTCCTTATGATCACTGTGCTGGGCTCATCATGAAGCTGTCCAGTGGGGCATGGGCCAGTGACTGATTCCATTTTTAATCATATATTACACATAATATATAAAACAAATGAAAGAATGAAATAAAGTATATTTATATAAGTGATATATACATATATGTAGACATACATATAATATGTACATACATGTATCTATAAACATATAATTTTCATATTTTAAACATTATCTACTTTTAATTGTACATAATACATCAATTTAGAGAAGTTACTGTAGAAACCCATCCTATGGGAATGAGCCTGGCGTTTTTCACCTTATCATTCAGAGAGGTAAATGCGTATGATATCTCTCTACACAGACTTGCAGTAAAAAACAGTTTCAAGGAAAAAAAATACTGAAGAAAAAGGACTTCAACATCCCTTATCAGGCACAAAGACACAAAACCCTTTTAGCAGCTTGCAAATGGCTGTGGATATTGACAGAATAGTTTAATGCTGCACAAAAGGTTATACAAAATTTCTGATAACGACATTATCATGATTAAAAGGGGGCTTAAAGTGCTTTTGATTGTGCTGTTGTTGAAGGGACTAGAAATTAGAATCCTAGGCCACACCAAAGTGTATTAGGACAAAAGGGTGAAGAATCTGGATGAAAGAAGGAAGAGCTGTTGTCACTTACTTAACCTGATTATAAAGAAGGGTATGGCAATTCTTTCACCTGCTCCTTTTAAAGAAGCTAAAAAAAATGCAGGCTGAATTATGCTCCCCCATTCTGCTCCCTTCACCATGCAGGACAGAGGGGGTCTGGGCACTCAGGTCTCTGCACAGCCCATGTGAGGGCTGTCCCGAGCACCTCCCCTGTGCTTGTGAGAGCACAGAGGGTGTGGATGAGTTTTCCATTTGCATGGGTGGTGTGAAAAATAGCGGCAGACTGGAGGGAGGGATAAGGTAGTTAGCAAGAAGGATGTAACACCCCATCAGACTTTCAACATTGACTCTACCCAGCCCAAGCTGATGAATAAAGTAACCCCTTGAGTTAAGAACACTGAATTATCCCATGAGCTGACAGTTTCACTTGAATGATCTATGCTATATAAATTTGTGTGAACTATAGTAAATCTCATTAAAAGTGCTATTTAAATATTAACATACGGTTTGGGTGAGATTTTTTTAGGATTTTTGGCAGAGGGGTGAATTTTTTTGAGATTTTTACTTTTAAAACCTTTTTGGGGAGGAAATATTGGTCCTGAAACCAAAGTTTCTAATTTTGGAAGTATTCAAGTAAACCATGTAAATGTCCTCACAGGAGAATCTTTGTGGACTCAAAGCTAAGCGTGTGCGAAAGTGTGTCTGGCTGCTACATTAAATTTTTCTTTTAAAGCTATCCAACTAGCAAGACTTAACAGTGAAAACCTTCTGTGACAATAAGCTCCAAGATTTTTCTTCCTTCCCCCACCTCCCCAGCTGTAGCAGTTGCTTTGTGCTATTTATTCTAGGAAATCTCCTTTTTCCATCCTCTCCACAGCAGGAACCTTAAGTCACACTTTTCTAGGGAGAATTCTTGGAATCAACTTTGTAATTCTTGTGAGGATTCTAATCACTGTTACATATAATACAATAAAGAATACAATGTGATGCTAATGCTTGTTTTTACATGTTAAAGGTCTTAGATTTATCTTTTTTACACTGTGATTAGAACCCTCAGGCTGAAGTTCCTGTAGTAAAAGATACCCACAAACATCTGTGTAAAATCTGTAATCCTAAATCAGGCAAAACACTGAAAACAAACTATACATACATGACTTAGCCTCAAATTTATAAAGATTTGAGGAGCTGTAAAGGTCAGATATAAAACCCCATGTTCCATGGTTTGAACCACAGGTTCAAACTTTACAGCTGTGACCCCAGCAGCACTTTTTATTAATCCCACTCCAACTTTATTAATAATTCTGTCTGAACTACATGTACAAGCACAACATTCTTTGAAGTCTGAAAATAAAATTCAGCCAAATTGTCTCTGGGCAAATTTCTGTCATCACAAAGCCCTGTGGAAGTGATTTCAAGTCAATAGGAGCTTTAAATGAGCAAGAGAGTTGGAGCGGCAGTGGGCACACAGGAGCAGTCTGCACTACCCTTGTTCTTCATTGCGCATTATAGAGTACTGGGTTTGTGCCGTGGCAGGAAGGAAAAGAAACAGCTTACAAAGAACATCCACCAAAGCGAGGGCTGGCAAAAAGGGAAGAAGTGAGAAAACTGCTTGTTGTGGGTAGGACCATAACACAAGAGTAGACGTGCTTGGTTAGATCAGCATCTATTTTGCCTATTATACTCTTTAATTCTATACATTAGTGGATGTTAATGTAAATATATGAAAGAGGCATGTACTGAAGGCAGCTTCACAGAGGTGAAGTAAGAATGAACAAAACAGTCCACCAATTTCACTGCTAAATATATGGAGCAGAATATTGCAAATGCTGCTGACATGTTCAGGCAGGCTGAGTAGTAATTACGACTTCACTTTCTCAGAGCTTCCGCTTGTGTTTCTTTTCTAGCACAAATGAAACTGAGATAACAGTGCTGCTGGAGACTGGGAGGATTTTATGTCCACAGTAGCAGTAGTGACTGTGATGCAATAGCCTAGAACTTTTCATGCATTAATGTAAGCACATCATATGCTGTGCATGGCAAAGAGACAACTTCACCTATCACACAATTGCAATTACCACTAGGATAGAAGAGGGAAGCCACTTAAAGGGACATGACATTACCCAATGACTGAGGGCAAAAAGCAAAGATTATCTACAACACTGAAATTATGCAGGAAGTGTTAGCTGTATAATGGCTTATAATTTAATTCTGCTTCTACTGAAGTTGGTTTGACTATTTCAACATGAGCAGAAGTAAGCTTGCTGTAATTTCTCAGTGGAAGTTTGAAGGTATGACAGCTAATATCCTAATGATAACAAAGAACACTGCAGGAACAATAGAGAACATAGGCTGTCAAGATCTTGAAATGGAAAGTTTTACTTACCAGCCCTTGCTGAGACGCAGCCATGGGGTGTGAGTCCCTTATGCTGGATCTCCACAGCCAGCTCTGTTGGCAATTTGTTCATCTAAGAACTGACCTTTCCTGACATCTGAAATTAAGAATGATATTGAATGGTACTACAGTATCTATAAGGAACTATTTGAGAACATAAATTTGTGGAGATCTGATATGTTTCAGGAAAATTAACTATTTCTTGACAGCTGGCCACTGAAAATTTTAAGTTTTAAAATTATTATTTGTTGGATGTACTTACAGAATGACCAGTAAACTGAGAATTACAGCTGCAAGTTCTGTGATGAAGTGTTGGTGAACGAGATACTTTTTTCTCCAAAGATGCTGAGTCATTGAAACTGAAACTTCTGCTAGACAAGGTCATTTTCCATGTATTAGACAGAGTACTGATTTACTCAGAATAGTCCAAGCCCAAGTCTCAATCTGAATCAGGAAAGGTTTCTGACTTGGTATTTTCCCACAGATATGTATGGAATCACTGGTTGCTTGCTTATATATCTAATTGAGCCAAGTAAGTCTTAAGCTTTTGCATTCAAATAATTACTCACCACTCTGAGGTGAAAATTTTCGGAGATATCTGTCAACCAATTTCAGTTTTCAAGTTTTCCCTTTAGATCTTCTTTTCTTGCAAAGGCTGTCAAAAATTTGAGAGCAGGCAGTCAGCTGGTTCCCCATGCCCCTGCACTGGCACTCTGATCTGGGCCATTTTGCTGGCTTTCCATAAATCTGTGCATCTGAACTGTCTTGTATATAAACTAAGATAACCAGCTTCTTAAGAGCAGGTAGATTTTTTGATAGATATTTGTGTATAGAGAAGTTCCTGGCCCATACTGCCAAGCAAGCAAACTAGCAGGAAAACCAGCAGGAAACTTAATATTTGAGTAGGTAGAGCTTCCATTTTAAGCAGTTGCGCCTCCTCAAAGCAGGTAAGTGTTTGCTTTGTCTGCGTTACTAGTTTTCAGTGTTTCATTTAAGCTACAATAGAGCTGAGACACATCAACAGAATAGACTATAATTTCTTACTACAGTAGTGCTTTTTCTATGCTATTCTTTAAGGTAACTAAGACCTGCTAGGGTAGGTGTTAAATGCTTCATCTCAAAGGAGATTCTACTGAGGGAAGGATGGCCAATTAAATAGCCATTTCAACTGCTTTAATGAGAAATTGCTGACCTCATTTTTTTCCCTTAATTGAAGAAAAAAGTTTCAAGTTTGCTATATGTTTATAGTGGGGAAAAAGAGGAATACTCTTAATACAGTTGTCCTATGTCCTGTTTTGCAGTTGGATAAAAAGAACACTTTCCTGAAGCTGTTGGTTAAATATTGAAGAGTGCCACCTGAAAACTCAATAGCTAAGAAAAGAGCTCTGAGATATTGCTAAGCTTGCAAGCAAATAAACATATGAGAAGGCTGCTTTCCTGACAATTCCAGCTCACTTCTGAGGCCAAAAGCTGCAGAATTTATGTTGGGTTTTTGCAGCCTTTCTGAAACCCAGTGTCGTGGTTTAAGCCATAAATCAGCCACGCAGTTTGTTCACTCACTTCCCCCTTTTTCTTCCCTCTGCTCCT
>JAOEHY010030426.1:0-39281 GCA_025447955.1 Psilopsiagon aurifrons | reverse complement strand
AGCCTGGGAACAGTGCTGATAACACCGATGTTTTTAGCTGCTGCTCAGTAATGTTTAGTCTGACCAAGGACTTTCTGAGCCTCGTGCGCTGCCAGGGAGGAGGGAAACCTGGAAGGAAGCAGACAGGACACCTGACCCAAACTGACCAAAGAGATATTCCATACCACAGCAGAGAGAGAGAGACTGCGTGGCTGACTAGGCTTAAACCATGACAGAGTTGTAACTTTAATTAACACTTTCTGGCATATTTAGGGTTAGAAATTTTACTGATAGCTTACTTGACTCCTGAGATTTACTAAATGGAACTGTGAAGGGGTTCCAAATTTTCTAGAGAGAATCTTGACCTTAGTTTTGCAGATCTTACTCTTCCTCAAAACTGGGTAACTCTTCAGAGATGTATTCCGCAGGATTTGACTGTCTTTTGGTAGGTCCTTATTTGCTTTTTAATATCTTAATCTTTCTGATAATCTAAGATTAAATTCAAAGCTGAGAAGCTGCAAGGTTGTCAGCATCAGTCCTCTGATGGCTAATAATCTAATTTCTGTTCTAAATATAGTTGTGGCAAATTTACTCTGTTACTGATGAATATGCTATTGTTCTGGTCATTGTTTATGCTATACATTTCTAGACAGCAGTCCTATAGTCTTTCAGCTTTTATTTTGATAAATTCAGAAGGCAAATTCTTACATTTCCTTTATTTAAATATATTCCCTAGTCTTCTTGTTCCTGAAAAAGCCTTTTCTTAACTCAGCTTGTGGTGTTCTTTCTTACATATAGAAGGTTTATTCCTGTTGATGTTTCAAGAGGATCTTGTTTAAGGGAAGTAATAGTTCACCATCTGAACAAAAAGATACTCTTTTTTGGGGGGGTGGGTGGTGGTGGTGTTGTCCTGTTCATGCCAGTGGTGTGCTGATAGATCAAATCCCTTCTTTTCTGTCGTTTCTAACTGACAAGCCCCTACTATATAGCTGAAATCTCATTAGTCCCAGCTATGACTACATTGGAAGGTCCCCCTGTCCATGTCTGGGGTCCCTTCCAATCCTAACCATTTTATGATTCTATTCAGACGTTATTTCATCTGTCGCCTGTTACTTCAGTACTTGTAAGACCCATGGTTTTCCAAATCCTTTCCATTGATAACAGTTTCTGTCCTGGATGACATCCATTTTGTGTGTTTCCAGTTTATTACGTAATGAATGTTATGTTCCTTTTAAGAGAGTGGCTTAGCATATGAGAATGTTGCTTTTTTTCTGAGTCCTGGCTGCTGCACTGAGTCATGTGGAACCTTCTGGGGAATGGTGCTTGCCTTGGGGAGCAATGGGAGGGTGGAGGGGCTTTCCCTGAGGTAGAGTAGAGCAGGCTATGTGTGAAATATCAGGAGGCTGTGGTGCTCCTGCAGCAAAAGCAGAGGGTGAGAAGGAAGCAGAAGTACATCTCAGAGAGGATACAAAGAAGCCCCTTTTCTAAGGATTGAAAAGGGCTTTGTAGGGTTCGCTGCAAATTGGGAAGCTGTTGAGCTACTTGCTTAAGAGCATGCTTCAAAGAAATGACCTGCCCTTCCTGACATGCTACCTTGTTAAATTTAGAAATTACCAGATTTGTGGCTGTTCAGAAATGCCTCCCCCCACTTTTTAGTTGTTGCTAGCATGAGTACACTGAGGTTTTTCAAAAAGTAACAGCTGAATTTTCAGTACCTATCTTTACTCTAAGCCTGTCTGGCCTAGAAGCTGTGATCTTTATTTCCTTTCTTTTCTTTGATAATTTTGTCATTGAAGATACATTTGCAATTTACACTTAATGTCCTTTTCTCTAATTATTAATTCTTTCAATGACATTTACAACCTTTTCTGTTGAATTGGGATGCAAATGGTAGGTAATTTTACACCTATAATTAAATGGATTCCAGATTTTCTCTGTGACTATCTTTGATCTTTCTAGTTTCATTTCCTCTCTAAACTGATGAAAAACCGAGTTGCAGATAACTTCATCAGATATTTACAGTTGACAGTGGTAATGAAATCACTATAAATGGTAGAGGGATATGAGTTGGTATAAACCTCTTTCTTGATGGCAAAATTATTCTAAGCAAATTATGTTCCCTAACTTAAATATACTTAAACTTGCTGATTGATTGCAGCACACTTCAAGAATTCAATTTTCTCTTACCCAGTCACAAGTCCTGAAAGTACAGTTTCCATAGCCTTTGATTCTTCCGAGATTAAAGAAAAATGTCATCCTCTAAGTGAATCCACGTCCTTCTTCTATTTTACCTTGATGGGAAGTAATCTTTAGATGTTTTTATATAATTATATTCCTTTGCATAACACAATGGCTATCTGCCATTAACTGTGACCACAGTTTTATTATGAAGTACCTCTCTAACAGTTCAGTTCTTCTGTCAGAAACAGTTACTTTGTGGTTTGTATCTTTTTCACTCTTTCTGATGAGGGATTGTATTCAGTTCTTTTATAATAACCTTTTTGACAATTGTCAGACTTCTCTTTCATGGCAAGTGAAACTGAAGGGAAATTAAAGCTTGCACTTGCTTATGTCTCTGTGTCTGTCTCTGAAGACTTTTTATTCACCTTTTTGGTGTTATAGGGTATTAAACTTCATTTAGAAAAAAAATCACAGAACTATTCAAGTAACTCCTTTTCTAGTATGCCCTCTCTGCTTTCTTCTCCCTTCTTTCCAAATCTTCCTTTCATTTTGAGAATTCTGGACTTCTGTTGCTGCAGAGCTGTGGATGGGCCCCATCCTGGAAAAGCATAGCAAAGGGCTGGGTTTGATTATGAGCTCAGTATTTTCAGTTTGATCGTGGGTTGTAGTGCTGACTTGAAAGACAAGTCCATTTTAGGGGGTTGACTTTTTAGAAACTTGGCATACCTACAGGGATTTAAAATAAGTGTGATGTTCTGGGGGTATTATATTGCTGCTGTGCAGCAGCTTAAAAAATGTTTCTACATTTAGGGTTATGAGTAGATCTATGTTTCTCCATTTTTATACATATATGCATCTATAAAATAATCTGTAGAACACACTAATGTTTAATAGCCTATGCTCTTTATTTGACATAGTTGCTTAGACTTCACTTAAACTTCATGGATGATGGCTGAAATGTGACCATTCATTAGATGCTATGAAGATATTTTGCCCATAAATCTGCAAGAATCATCTTTTTATTGGCGAAACTGTTGGGAAGATGAATAGTAGGTGTATACTGGGATTCCTTTCTTTATTCTCTGCGTATTATTGATCTATGTAAGCATGAAATGTACTAGGGGACGGAGGTGATTCAGAAAAGGAAAGGAAGGTTGATGCTAAAGGCTACAGCTTCTTTTGAGAAGCAGAGCCATACCAGGAAGGATTTTGACGCATGCAGCTTATTTCCTCTGAGCACTTTATGGGTTACTGTTACCGTAGTGGTGTAATGCTGAAGCCAGACTCTCTTGATCAAACTGCATGTTTAGTTTTCCGTAGTTTCTACTTTTCCGCATGTTGATCCCAAATGGTCTGTATTTTCTGGCAGCTTTCTTTTCATCCTAATTAATGTGTATACAGCTTCACACACTTCAATTCCATTATAATAGTAAGTAATGCCTGGAATTTCTAAAGAAATTGGCTTCATTCTTCACTGCTTCTATAGTGTGGGTCTGTGAAGCAGTCCAGAGCATCATGAATATTTTATAGTGTCTGTGAACCTCAAAAGTATTTCTGAACTAATGCCACTGGCATGTATAGATGCAGCTTACATGGAGTCTGCTTGTACGGCATGGCAGAATGCTGCCTTCTCTGCAGTGAGCTCTAAGAAGGTCAACAGATGGGAGATACCCCTCAGTATAATACTTACCAGATGTCTGCTGGAAATACAGTACAGCAGAGAGAAAACAGTCTAGGAGGTTCTTGGGGGGTGTAGAAGGTAACTTCCTGATACTGCTGATGAGGGAGCCAACTAGAGAAGATGCCTCACTGGACCCGTTGTTTGTGAACAAAGAAGGACTTGTGAGTGATGTGATGGTTGGAGGCCGACTTGGCCATAGAGGTATTGAATGATAGTTTTCAGTTCTCAGAGATGTAAGGTTTGAGATCAGCAGAACTGCTACTCTGGACTTCGAGAGGGCAGACTTTGGCCTCTTCAGGAGACTGGTTGACAGAGTCCCCTGGGAGGCAGTCCTGAAGGGCAAAGCAGTCCAGGAGGGATAGATATTCTTTAAGAAAGACCAAAGTGCAGGAGTAGGCAGTCCCTATGTGTCGAAAGATAAGCAATCAGGGAAGGTCACCAGCCTGGCTGAACAGAGAGCTTTGGCTGGAACTCGGGGGAAAAAAAAAGAAAAGTTTATTGCCTTTGAAAGAAGTTCAGGAGGACAGGATATTGTCAAGTTTTGCAAGGAGAAAATAAGAAGAGCCAAAACCCCACTAGAGCTTAATCTGGCTGCTGCCATAAAAGACAATAACAATGTTTCCGTAAATGTATTAGTGACAAAAGAAGGCAAAGGAGAATCTCCATCTCTTATTGTATGGGAAGAAAAACAGTGACCAAGGATGAGGAAAAGACCATGGTGCTTAATCCCTTTTTTGCCTCAGTCTTTAATAGTTAGATAAGTTGTTCTTGCAGTACCCAGCCCCCTGAGCTGAAAAACAGGGATGAGGAGCAGAGTGAAGCCTCCATAGTCCAAGGGGAAATGGTCAGCCACCTGCTACACCGAGACACATGCAAGTCTATGGGAATGGATGGGATCTCCACAAGGGTCTGAGGGAGCTGGCAGAAATGCTCACCAAGCCACTTTCTATCATTTATCAGCAGTCCTGGCTAACACAGACTTACTAGTGTTACTGCAGAAGTACTTCTTTTGGGTAAGAATTTTCTGGTAACTTGCAGTGCAGAGTTCTGTAAAATACTCTCCACTGCTTATGTTTGTTTCACTCTTACATTTGTATTTGCATCAGAAGCCTGAGACATGAACAAAAATCTTACTGCTAGCACTTCCCAGCATCACTACTACAGAGACTGATCTTCTGAGGCTGCATGGAGAAATTGTACTCATTTATTCTGTTACCCATGTTATTAATCATCCCAATTCAGAATCTTTCCTCAGAGACATTGTCAAAATTTCATCTGATTTGATAATCTGAAATCTCTGACATTCTTCAGATAGGAAAATGCTTAAAAAATTATCTTTTGGATTCTAAGGACATCCCGGAGTTTCAATCCCGTTGCTTTAGAAATCCATTTAAAAAAAAATACTTAGGTTTGGGGTTTTTTGTTTTTGGTTGGTTTTTTTTTTTCCTCCCTTCTGAGTGCCCAAAGAGAACTTGTCTCTTTCTAAGGTCTTTGTTACATACCCTTCTGATTCTCACATCAGAAAGGTTAATAAATAAATTTTCTCTGACTCCTCTAACTGAACTGATTTCCAGGCTAAGAAGATGTTGTAGATTTTGTTGGCCCTCCTGTAAATCAAGTAATTTTGCTATCAAGATGTCCTGTCTTCTGTCTTACAACAGGAAGGCTTTCTTACTTCCTTACCTGCTTCCCCTTTCTGAAACTGGATGATTTCTGAAGAGGCTGAATCTTTACTTCTTCACCAGTCCTACAGTGTAAGAATCCTGTTCTTTAGTGATGTTTAAATTTGGTATTGACATCCCTAATTAAGAAATCATTTGGCAGTACTGTGCGTTCTTCTCCTTCTCTGTAAAGTGAATTGTGTCCAGAAGTTGAAGACAGGGCTTTTATGGTTGCTGTTAGTTCTGCTAGCAGAGTGGCTGTAATTTAGACCCTTACTGCAGACGATCCTTACATCATTTAAAAATACAATCCATCTTAAAACTCAGTTTTGTTTTATTTCTTTCTTTTTAAAGCTGTATTTTCCTAAGTCATTTTAGTGTTACTTAAACCAGGAGGTTAGCTTGCTTTGTCATTTTGTTTGCTTGAAATTGGATACAGTGTCAGTTGAAACAAACCCTGGGATATGTGCATATTGAACTTGTTTTTATCCTCCCACACTGGCAGGACAGGATTATTTAGGAAACAATCTGCATCTGTTTTAAGAATTATCCAAGAAGTTGTGTATTTCAAGATAAAAATTTTCTCATGAGGTAGCTGAATCTAAGGATGTCATGCAGTAACTTTAGACAAAGTTTAGGAATGTCGTGCAGTGATCAACATATCAGAGACCTATAACAATAAAGCTTTTAGTGCTGCCACAGCCTTATATAATTTCAGCCTTGCAGTCTCTCTTAGCTTAACAATTTTTTGGTCTGTGTTCACTGGTGACATTCTTAAGGCCTCCTCCTATGTGTCGTGCTTCCTGAAGTAACCACATTGAGAGTATGCATATATAGACACCTAGTTAAACAATGTGCTTGTGGCAAAGAAATGGTAGTGGTATCCTGGGCTGCATTAGACAAAGTACCAGCAGTTGAGAGAGTGAGTCGTGTTCGGAGCTCTGGTACAAGAGAGACAGGGACATTACTGGAAAGAGTCCAGCAAAGGGTCAGTAAGAATTTGAAGGTACTGAAGCATACGAAGAAAGGCTGTGAGAGCTGGGACTATTCCACCTGGAGAAGGGAAGGCTCAGGGGGTTTCATCAATGTACATAAATGCCTGATGGAGGGTGCAAAAAAGAGGGTGCCAGCCTCTTTTCAGCGGTGCCCAGTGACAGGACCAGAGGTAATGGCCACAAACTGAAATGCAAAAGACTTGCTCTGAAGATCAGGAAACACTTTTTTTTATTGTGAGGGTGCCTGAGCACTGGTATAGGCTGCCCAGGGAGGTGGTGGAGTGTCTTTCCTTGAGAGATAGTCAGAAAACTTCTGGCCATGGTCATGGGCAACTGACTTTAGGTGACTATGCTTTAGCAGCGGGGTTGGACTGGATGACCCCCAGAGGTCCCCGTCACCCTCATTCATATTGTGACTGTATGACATAAAGTTGATGTAAGTTGTATTTCGCCACTCATTTTACCCACAAATCAAGTATGCACTTCCTTTCTCTCTCTCCCCCCAAAATTTCAACACCCAGAGCCAAACCCTTCCTCTTTATTTAAGACTGTAGTGGCTACTCATATGAGAGATAGGTATTGTCATTCCTTTCTAGGCTTCCAAGATTTTGATCTTCTACTAGCTTTGGTGGCTTTCTAGATCTTGTGTTGAAATAGACACTGAGGTCTCTATCCATGTTTTCTTCACTGTTCGTCATTTTGAAGGGAGCATTATGCCCAGATCCCTAAAATCCCCATTTCTCTAAGCTAGATAGTCCTAGCCTTTTTAGTAGATCGTCGTATGAAGCACAATTCTGTATGAGCATCGTACACAATATGTAAGGTGCAAGTAAACCTCAAATGGCCAGAGTGTGTTTTTTCTCTTTGTTTTCTAACAGTTTGTAACATTAGAAATGGTTTTGGTTTTTTTTGACTGCTCACAGGAATCAAGTTGATCTCTTAGTGGAGCTACCTGTTGTAGCTATGAGATTTCATTTAAATAGTAACAGTAACCTCAGTGTGTATGAAATGAGGTTTGTTTTTCTTCTGTGGATTAAGTTATGTAATTTATCTCCTCAAATCTTTTTTATTGGTTTTTTTTTTTTATTTAAGTTGAAAGTTAAATGCTACCATTAGAATGGTAGCTCTTTGATCAAGATTTTTAAGTAATTAGCAAATCTTTGTTTTACAGGAGAATATTAAAAAGTGAGCCACCTTATCCGCAAGAAATGAGTGCATTGTCAAAGGATATAATTCAGCGTCTTTTGATGAAAGACCCCAAGAAGAGGCTAGGTTGTGGTCCCACTGATGCTGATGAGATCAAACAACATCCCTTTTTCCAGGTAAAACAAACAAAGCTCCCCAGATACCACTTAGTCTGTGTTAGTGCCCTTAAAACCCAAGTCTAAAGAAATTCAGTTGGTTTTAAGAATGATAATAATAATTTAGGGGTGTGTTAATTGCATAAATAATCTCGGACTGAAATTAGGAGGAGTATCCATGTTCTTAGGTATATGGATCTTATGTGTACTACAAGAAGGCTTGGTAGAGTTTTTAATGTGTTCTATTTGTAACAGTTATTTGAAGCAGCCAAAATACATGTTACTTAAACCAGAAGGTCTAATGGAAAACACTTCTATGTTGTGTTTGTTTTTTTAAAGGGAAGTTTGCCACTAATGTTGTTAGTAAAATTTGCATATTGATAAAGTTCACTATTGGGGATAAACAGCTCTTATGTATTTTTCTTTTCCTAATTAATTCTTTAGTCTTGTTAAGTAAATTTTAATTCTGTTCAGATTTCATTATATTAGTATTTGATCAAATTTGATGAATTAAACCTTTCAAATCAATCTTCAATGTAATTATCATAACATTCAGCATGGGCAATATCTTGGACTTTTGACTTCTGAATTTCTTCTCATTACTTCTCATTTTCCTTCCTTTTAAAAGAGAGTTTGACAAAGTAGGATTAAACTTTCTTTATTCACTGATTGTTTTGGAAGATACATCTTATACAAAAAAATTTTAATCCTGACTTCATTTCATTTCCACTCTTTTACAATAATAGGGCCACTTCCTCATAACTACTATATCTTTGCTTATGTTCTACTTCCAACCATGCCTTTAAGTACGAAACTGAAGCATTTTATTCTCAGGGCTCTGAAAGCTAAGATTAGTAATTAGGTATAGAAATCAGCAATGAAAAACTGAAATACTGAAGATACTGCATGCATGCACCATGGCTTCCCAAAATATGTTGTTTTCCAATAAATATAAGGGCTGCTTTGCTTTATTTCCACTGTTTAAATTTGTGGTGTTCTTGTTTGGTTGGTTGGTTGTTTTTTTGGAGGGTTCTGCCTATTTGCAAATAATTATGATATTTCTTGCCTTTAAGCAAATTAGTATGGCAGAATTTGAATGCTTTTCATCTGCCCATGGAAGATAGCAAATGTATTTAGGACTGTTTCTGGACAAGTCCCTCTTTCCAATATTTGTTTCTTTTAAATTTTCATTTGATTCAAACTTATTTTCTTTTGTTGGTTTAGAATATGAATTGGGATGATTTGGCTGCCAAAAAAGTACCAGCTCCATTTAAACCAGTAATCAGAGACGAATTGGATGTCAGTAATTTTGCAGAAGAGTTTACAGAAATGGATCCAACATATTCTCCTGCAGCAACTCCTCAGACTTCAGAAAGAATATTTCAGGTATTTTAAGAACTCACATTAATTAAAAAAAAACCCAAACAACACAACAATAAACCCAGTAATTTATTGAACAATTGCATGTGTATAGCTATTTTGGTTTGTTTCTTTTTCCTGCCTTCTAAGTTAATTCCCAGTAACTATGTAATTTACAATGCTAGTTCTCAGGGCTTCATTCAGAAATTGCAAAATGAGAAAGGTGGAAGGAGTCCTACTGCAAACATAAAATTGCATGTCCTTTGTTCCCAGCTGAGTGTCCTACCTGTTGGACTAAAGTCAGGCTGTCCTTTATTGAGTATTCATACCTTAAGAATCTTTTCATCTTGACTCCTTCAGCCTGTCATACCAGCTTCAACAGCAGCAAGGTAGTTTGCCCATGTCCGAATTATTCTCTAGTTGGGGTATTCCTTTGGGAAGTAGGAGCTAACTGCAGAGCTGAAAGATGGTTTTCTGGGTGCTGTAGGAGTACTTCAGTTACTAAACTACAGACTGCATAGTCTGGATGTCAAATAGGCAGAAACAGCTTATGTGCAGCCAGCTCAGTACCAAAGCTGAAGAGGTGAACAGAAGTCCAGATTGCTTTTTCTCCTCCATGACCTTGTACTTTGTCATTTTTATTGTCTGGGTTTGAGCTACTTATTGCTGCTTAGTGTACAAGAACATAACATCGTATTTTTGAATTTGCTAGATTTGTACTGATTTTGACTGTACCGTGCAATGTATGCATGTCATAATATGTTCTGATTCATCCTGTAGTGGTAGTCATAGCTATTCTTGTTAGAATACCCAAACTGAGCACATCCATTAATATGAAGCTTATTTTGTTTTGCCATTTAAAATGGTTTGATGCTTACAGCAGAACATAAATATTTCATGCTTTAAACTAAAGGTGTTCTAGGAAGCTAGCTACTTTGCAGTATGACTCTTTATCATATAGCGAAACAATTGAAGCTGAGCCAGATTTTTAGCATAATTTACCAGAATTTTTGTATTATCACTGTTTTATCTGTTACTGTGGAGAATCTTATAACTAATCTCAGGAAGATACTTGTTCACATTGAGCAGAGTGATACCTTCCACCCATCAAAGACATAGTTGCAGTTTCTGTATCATTATGAAAATTACAATTTATTTAAAAAAAAAAATCTGAAACTTCTAATGCTTCGTATGCAGTGTCATAGTTTGTGTGCAACAATTTCAAGCCATGTCCTTTTCTGATGTTTTAATTTCATAGGGTTATTCTTTTGTTGCACCATCTATTTTGTTTAAACGCAATGCAGCTACAGTAGATCCTCTTCAGTTTTATGCTGGGGATGAGCGGCCTGGAACTACAACTATTGCCAGAAGTGCTATGATGAAGGTAATAATAATATCAAGAGCTAAGTTGATTTGATTATCTTGGAACTACATATAAATTTCCAAGCAGCAATCACAAGCTAGACTACAGATTACAAAATAGTCATTATTAAATTATCTGTTCTCTGTAATGGCTCCTCAGATGACTGCAGCATGTAATTTGCATGTGGTACTCTTAAGATGTAGTTTAAGTTTAATCTGAAGAATGAGATGATTATCTAGCTTTCCAGAAGAGTGAAGCATAGTAGTAATAGTAATTTGACTTCTGATAGTTCTTACTCAGCCAAACATTTTAGATATCTTTGAAGCTACTTTAATTATATCAGAATTCCTTCTATGCTGTATTTACCCATAATCATTGATAGATGTGCGAAGTGTTATGAGAGCACATGCTATTGTGATGTCTTCAAAGAAGCACATAGTTTTGTGGATAAATGTATGTACAGCCATCTTTGAGCCTGTTTGAATATTTTCTAGCTATTGTAGTAGTAATGATTTATTTAGTGATTATGTTTAATGTAACATAAGATTTACTCTGTTAGAATAAATTTAATGCATTTTATGAAATAGAAGTTAAGGTTATCAAAAAGAGCTTTTTAACAATTTTAAATATAGATTAAAAAGTCTCACAAAACTTTACTCTTTGTTTTTGACTGTGTATACTAAAAGTATTCTGCAGAACTAAATACAGACAGTTTCCTAACAGGACTCTCCATTTTATCATCATTATGAACTGGATCTGAAAGAAAAACCATTGGGAGAAGGAAGTTTTTCCATTTGTCGAAAGTGCTTACACAAGAAAACTAGCCAAGAGTATGCAGTAAAAATAATTAGCAAAAGGTATAAATATTCTATAACACAATAAAAATATTTTCTTTGTTATTGTCACCCATGGATTAGGAAAATAACTTTTATATTATTTCCTTTTTGTAGAATTTACAGAAACTTTTATTAACCTTATGGCCTTTAAAAGATTCTGAAAGTCTTTTGAAACAAAATGTTATTCTTGTTGGGGAGGACACAAGGAGAAACATAAAGAGTACTTTTCTGGTTACTTGTTGTATTCTACCCTAATTTCCCCTAATTTTGCTCCTAACCAGAGTAACGTGTATAAGGGGCTCCTATCTCTAGACCTAAGAGAACAAAATGTAGGCTTATGCTAGCTTCCTCTCCTAAGCAGCCCAATTGATTGCCTATTACATTTCTTTAAAGAAGGACCTGTATCTAGGTTGCCCCAGATATAGTTGTGTGTGTGTAAAATTGGATTAGACTATGGAGTTGTAAGTTGTGTCTTGTTTCCTGGGTGTCCTGATGACACCACCACAATGGAAGGAGCTGACTTACTTTGTACATGGGGACCATCTGGTCCTCTTCCGAAATAGGTACTTCCAGCAGTTTCTGTCCAGAGAAAAATAAAGATAAGGGATTATTTGAGGAGTGGATGGATTTTTTAGCTTCATTTTGCAGTGCTCATTGGTAGATATGTCCCAGTGTGTTGCAGAATGCTCGTAGGGAAGAGAAAGTGTAGATGTTCTGCCATCAGAATGATAGTTCACAGTGATATCTTCTCAACATAGAGGCTGTACCTCTGTTTTTCTGTACTCTAGAAGTAACTATCCACCAGCCTTAAGTGTTTCATCATAAGCGTTTTGGATAGGATAAGTCAAAAATTAAGACACCTAAATATAGTTGTCCTAGTCAGTTTTCAGAGGTGTGCTATGATTAATGGAGGCCTACTCAAAACGATTAGTGAAGCCTTACTGAGATTCAGATGACCAGACTCTAGCCATGGGATTCAGTAGCTTAAACATAGGCATCTACGTTGTGCCATTTTAGCATCTGTTGGTGTCCTCTCTGTCCTCCAGTTCCCATCTGTCTTGTGACTACTACCTTTATGTAGATGTCTTCATGGCCAGTATCTTCCAGGCTCTCCTATGCTTAGGCCACTGAATCCTACTCTAGGTATGTATTTTGCAGTGAAGTAGTTCACCCTGTAAGATTAATTATGTAGGTTTTCACTCATTATAATGAGACCTTAGACACATAGTATGCAGGCAACGTGGCATTGGGTATTTCATTCTGGAAATCCCTGCCTTGTGTCTACATTCAGAATTTTTTCTGTGATGCAAGCAGAGCTGCAGACCGTTGTGTCCATCTCATCTTAAGCTAATATATTTTTTTGTTTCTGGGTAACAGTGAGCAAAGTAGTATTGATTTTTCCCATAGAACTTTTAGAAATTATGTTGCCAAATGATGCAGTTTCTCCCGCTCTTTCTTCTTCATCTTGGTGGAGCAGGCTAAATGAAGGTAAAGAAGTGGTCCATATACAATAGAAATTTTTTAAGTAGTTTTGGGTTCTGATGGGGTTTTTTTAGGATTGCAGGCTGTGAGCAGACTCAGAGCATGTTTGTGCAGTGTTTAGAGGGAGCAGTAAACCCACATTCTGAATGGCTGGACACAAACCAGCCTTCAGTAAGAAGCTTTTAAACGGTAAATAATATTGCTCTGAGGACCACTCTAGTAACTATTGCTAAAAGGAGAAGTGTAATAGGTTTCTGGTAATTTATTTGCCTCCAAGTCAGTCAGTCTTTCACTCCTACCCATCAAAGGTGCCAAAAAAAGTGTATCCTACACCTAGGTTAACCTTTTCGTAATAGTTGAAGTGAAAGCTTGGATCAAGAGTTCCTCTATGGTACTACTCTGTTAGTAGTGCTGGACCTGGCTCTGTCCAGCAATTTGAGGTTTATCTATGTGTCTGAAGGCTAATGAAACAGTAAAGTAGGTCAAGTTATTGTTTTAGAGATTCTGAGTTGTTTTTCATTATATTTTCTGTTTAAAATCTGACGTGGTTAACTATAGACTGGTAATAGTCAGAAAAGTCCATGCAGAAAGGTTGATGTTCATGATGCTGAACCTTTTTGATCTGTTTCCTAAGTCTGCCTTCTCCTTATAGTAGTTGAGGGGGGAAAGATTATTTGAATCAGGTTTTCTAATTTCTTGGGGGATTGAGGGATATGGGGAATGCAACCAAAAATTAAGATGATGTGTGGAGAGAGAGATTTTATCTGCATTATCCAACAGGTCATTCTCTAAGTCAGTACTTGATGGGCCTTTCTTGGGGATGTTGTGGTTTAAGCCCAGCCATAACTAGAACCACGCAGCCTCTCTCTCACTCCCCCCACTTCCTACCCTCCCACTCCTGGAGGGATGGTGAGGAGAATCGAAAGAATGTAACTCCCACAGGTTGAGATAAGAGCAGTCCAGTAACTAAGGTATAGCACAAACCACTGCTGCTGCCACCAATAATAATAATAATGATAAGGGAAGTAACAACGGAAGAGGATACAACCGCTCACCACCTACTGACCGATACCCATCCTGACCCAGCAGTGATGTAACCCTTCTGGGTAACTGCCCCCAGTTTATATAGAGGGCATGAAGTGCTGTGGTATGGAATACCTCTTTGGTCAGTTTGGGTCAGGTGTCCTGTCTCTGCTTCCTCTGGCTTCCCCTCCTCACCGCCAGAGCATGAGGCTCAGAAAGTCCTTGGTCAGAGTAAACATTACTGAGCAGCAACTAAAACCATTGGTGTTATCAGTGCTGTTCCCAGGCCAAAAGTCAAAAACACAGCCCTGCACCAGCTACTAAGAAGGGGAAAAAATGACTGCTACTGCTGAACCCAGGACAGGGGAAAGTTTTGGGAAAAAAAAAATAAAAATAAATTAGGCATTATTTGCCCCAAATAAATCACAATATTTGGTGTGAATCAAAATGTTCTATTCTGTCCCCATTCACTTAGGTTTTATAATGTTCACCATGTTGACTTTTGGCTATATCTTTCAGTTTTGAAAGAGAATTTGTGGGATGATCTTTGTTGTTCAGCTAATGTCTTCGTATCTCTTTCATATTGCTACAATAGCCTGTTCAGGGGTTCATTTGTATAATACAGTTCATATGTAGATAATGTAAATCTTTTCTATTAGGAGTTCATAGTATCCATACAACATTGGAAGTGCTTACCTCCTACAGGAATGGAAAAGGATTGGTCCAATAATTTGAGTCTTCAAGATAAAGCTGAACTAATAAATACCTGTAGGAACAGAGATGAAGTCAAATTGCCCTAGACTCAGGGAAAGGTTTGTTTTAAATGGAAGCTATTCTATAATATCATTTCAGCTTTTGCTGCAACAAGTTGCAGTTGCATCAAAAGCATTGTTTATTTGGGTGTGATTTTTAATGTCCTAACTTGCAGGGCTATGTGGAGATTTTTGCTGAGCTTACTTTGAATATGTTTTTAATTATGCTTAAGTGGTTGTAATATTAAGAAAATTTGGATTGAAAGTAATTAAAAGAAGAGGAGTGATACTTTGCTCAGTGAAATTTGCCCAGTAAAACTGGTACAAAATGACTGCTCAATTTTTCCAGAATGGAAGCCAACACCCAGAGAGAAATAACAGCTCTGAAACTCTGCGAAGGACACCCGAATGTAGTGAAGTTACATGAAGTTTTTCAGGACCAGGTATTTTGAAGAAACTATAATCAGCACTAGCCAAGTACTTTGCAATGTCTTTTCCCAAGAACTTTTAGGAGTTAAGCACACTGTTACAGTGGAGACAACTTTTTTCCTAGGGCTTTTGTCTAGTTAGTATAGAAGGTGAAGTAGAAGTTCTACATTCTACATTCTGAAGTTACTCTACCAAATCAATAAAGTATTTGGAAGAATTACAGTCTTGGATTCTATTTCCGTCTTTGATCTACTTTGTTAATTGTCATACAATATATTCATGGTATAGTTTCCATACCTGTGAATAGATAATCACCTTCCCTCATGGATGTCATGAATCTTAAAATAGTATTTGTAAAAATAATTTTTGTAAAATAATTTGGAAATTTTACATATGAAGATTACATACCTACTGCAGTTGTTTTTTTTCTTGCGTATTAGTAAATTAATGGAGATAACCTTGTAGCTTGCTAACTTACCAAATGTGAAAGTAATGCCTCTATTTAAAAACATACTGAGATTAGTTTAGGGTTTAAGTCCTTAGTTGTCTTTTTCTTTAGTATAATGCAAGCTCCAGAGCACGTAATAAGCTATGATTTGGCTTAACTTAGAGGTTGGTGCTGGTCTGAGCTAGGGGTTTGGACCAGTTGTCCTGCAGAGGTACTTTCCAACCTAAACTACTCTGTGATTCTAGTCTAGATTTTGTTATGGGCTCTCTTGTCTCCCCACATATCCCAGTCTATCCCAGTATGCTATTTATGCCAGGACCAGCAGGGTGCTCATGTGGAGCATAAGAAGATGAGAAATCTGTACGTTAGTCTTTAACGATATGGAAGTAGTTTTTTGCATTTATATACAATATGAGGCATGTGTAGAACAGGACACTTTTTTCACTTTCCTTTGAGTAAAATTACTATACTCAGGAATATCTAAAAAATATGTTCTTCAGATTGCTCTACAACTGAATAGGTTACTCTCAACCAGCCTAACTATTATGTTTTCAATTGCTCTTGGTAGTTCCCGGATAGTATCTTCCAGATTAATCACGCACAATATTCTGAAGACTGAAATGGCTCTAAATTTTCTAGCTTGACATTTCTGTGGTTCGTCTTACAACAAAAAAAAAAGTTTCAATTTTTAACTTGCTCTGATACCAGCCTGATCAAGTTCTGCATTACTAATTCAGCCATAGAGTTGCAGTCTCTTCTGGTGAGCCACAAGAAGTTTTCTAGTACAGAGCAGTCTTTTTATCCTTCCTGACTTTTCTGTTGGCTATTCCCAAGACATAAAGAAAATTTGCAGGAGAGGATATCTTACAAGCATTACTAGCAATGTGACTAGGAGGCACTTTGTTCTGTTGCCACTTTCTGTCTGCATAGCTCTACTTGTGTTCTTTGATATCTAAATACTGTGCACCTTCTGTTCCTATTTCTTTTGATTTCATTCTTTGAGCTCTTCCCAGAATTTTTTTTTCCTTTGCTTGCAAGTATTACTTTTGTTACTGTCATTCTGGAGAAGGAAATGTAGAAGCCATTCCATATCTATATCCGTTAGCTTTGAGTATGCTAACTTCACTTTCCTATCCTGAGAAGTCTGCCTTTTGCTTAATGGCAAGACATTTGAATTGCAGTTGGTTATGTGCTAATGTTGCCATATAATCAAGGAAGTCACTGCTTATTGATTGTCTTGAAAAGAACAACTATCTAAACAATCATTACTTTTTTAATTCAAAAAATTCTCTTTAATATTTGGAAGATGTATATTGTGATTCTAGTAGTAGAGTAACTGGCTACTACTCTGTAGGGGATGAAATCAGAAGTTCTAGATAATCTTTTATTTCACAGTGAAGTCTCATGATGCTTTTAAAGCATTTCATAACATTTAAAGTCTAACTCTTCTTGCATATTGATAAAAATTTATCCCTACATCAGAACAGGTTTAAACAGCAGAAGTTTTTGGTTTGGGGTTTTTCCTGGCTTTGTTAGCCAAAAGAAAGGCATTTTGTCTCCCTTATCCAAACTTACCCATTTACACGGTGCCATTGCATTTTTGTAAATAAGTGTGGGTGGACATGGGAAAGACATCAACATTATTCAATCTCAGTGAGACTGATGGGGAAAATGTCATCTAAGATTCAGTTTGGTGCCACTTACAGGCCTTATGAATTACTATGAGCAGCTTCTTCAAACTTTAAGAACCTGTCAGAATAGCATTTAGCTCCTGAATGAATGTTGGTTTGTAATGTTAAATTTCTAACACGCCTTTCTTTTCTTCATTGTTTCAGCTTCACACATTTCTAGTAATGGAATTGCTGAAGGGAGGAGAATTGCTTGAGCGTATTCAGAAAAAGAAACATTTCAGTGAGACTGAAGCGAGTCATATTATGCGCAGGCTTGTTTCAGCTGTGAGCCATATGCACGATGTAGGAGTAGTCCACAGAGATCTGAAACCCGAGGTATAGTGACTTGCATATATACATATTTATCTATTCAGGCACTACTAAATATCTGCAGTTTTGATTAGTTTTTTTCTACTTCTGTATTTTTAATAAAATGTTATCACTTTTACTTAGAAAAAATGTCTACAGAATTTGCTGTTCATACGTGAAAGAAACTGTTAGTAATTTTTCACTTTAAGCAATTTACACCATAGCTTTTCCAAGGACATTCTTTGCCTATTTGGGGACAATTTTTACTAGTGGTAAATATGTATTTATTTTATGAAACAGTTCACAATCAGAGTTATGTTGCTTGGGTACTTTGCCTGTACGTTTCCCCCTTTTCTTTGGTCTTAATTCCCTTAGTAGGGCTTGTTTTGGAGGTTGCTGCAACGCCCTTGTACTGTCTCAGTCAAATGCAAAATGAACCATGAACTATCACAACCAATTAATCAAAAAAGTGTGATTTGAGTTTAGTGAGTTTAATGGTTTCCTAAAAGATACAGTCATTTAATATGTACTTTTCAAGAATAGTTTCTTGTTCTGGTATTTTTCTTGTGCCACAACAGCCTGCCTTCCAGGCAATTCAGTTTCCTATGGTAAGGTTGACCACTGGCTTTGTTCTTCTTCCTGCAGCCCATGTTTGCTACTTTTCCTGTGACAACAGTGGGCTTATATATGTGTTAGTTATCTTTAGCCCACGAGTAGTATAGGTTGATGTTAGTTCATCCAGTAAGGGTGCTGTACTGGTGATTACAGTCATCATACCTCAGGAAATAGCTGCTGCTTTCGTATTTGGAGTTTAAAATGATCCATCATTCCTACCAATGTTTCATGCTTTTGTAGAATACCTTCCGGTGTATTACAAACTTTATAGTAATCCCAGCTCAACAGGTGAAGAAGTCTGCTAGGTATTGGTATTATAACTGTTGTATGTATGACTTTTTCCAAAATCAGTCCAAAATACATGTTTGAAAACATCTCTGTGCTGGAGTCTCTGCACTAAATAAACAATTAAATTAAGAGGGGCTATTGTGAAATTTTGATGTGCTAATTAAAAATGTGATTCTTAGAAAATGTTTCTCTGCTGACAGCATCAAGGAAAGAAAACAGCTTTCGAAACTGATTGAAGGAAAAACCCCAGAAATCCTTTCTCTCTTCTATTCTCATCATTCTAGCCTTATTACGATCTTGAATGTAAAGGCCAGATTCTGTAAAGCAGAGCTTGGGCTGCATGGTAAATTAGGCAGTCTTCAATTCTACATCATATTCAAGAACAGAAGTCTGGGAAGTCCAAGTAATGAAGGGTTAGCAAACGGCTTGCAGAATGCATTGCCTCCACAAAGTTGGACTTAACCAGCTTGTCTCCTTCCTGCTTGTGGTTTTGAAAGTTGCTATTTTTGGTTTCCACATGAACTTGGTATGGGATATGCAGGCTTCCCAATACAGATGTGGTTAGTGCACCTTTCTGTAAAAAAAAAAAAAAAAAAGGGAAATTGTTTCCTTTCTAACAATTTCAGATTTGTTTGATGTTCAGCTTTGACATCTAATGTGATAGTGGTAAGTCTTAAAAAATACAGCTGGCCAGATGTCACTAAGGATGAGGTGCTTTTTTGATTGCGTGAACTGGATAGAAGGCTTTTCTGATCTAAGCAATAGTAATTAGATCACGTATTTGCTCAGCAAAATAGAGGAAAAGGTACTAGATAGAAAATAGATAATTGAGTGTGGGTTTTTTTGTAACCCAGTATGTTTACCTGATAAATGGAGTAGTCTGAAGACGTCTTAGGACATTTGGACTGTACCTTTCTTTCGGTACATATTTCATTTTTGTCTTAAGAAAGAATACATATTTCATTTTTGTCTTAAGACAAAATGAAATATGTCATATTTCATTTTTGTCTTAAGACATATTTCATTTTTGTCTTAAGAAAGAATCATGTCTTAAGAAAGGAAGTCTTTTTAATTGAATGTCACTGCAGTTATTTACTTGTTGGCTTTATAACAAAAAAAAAAAATGATTGTATTAATTGCCTGTCCTCTCTGTATTAATATTTCAACTGAAATTTGGCTTTCTTCACATACATTTTGCACAACATTTTAATACAGAAAACTGACTTTTCTAATAGTGCATTGAAGTATAACAGCAGTACAGAATGAAAAATTTTGTAATAGCTGTTCTGTTTCATCCATAAGAAATCCTCTCAGGTTGTTCTTACTGATCTGCTTGCGGTCTAGCAATCATTTTTCTTTCCCCCTTCTTAATGAGCGTGAAATTAGTAATTCACTTCTTGTATTACAAAATTGCATAGGCTATAGGATTTCTAATATTGGGACTTTTTCTAGCATTGCATAGGTTAAACAGCAAAGGCAACAAAAAATATTTTGCTCTCTTTCAGAAATTCAAGAGGGGAGTCGAAATATTTTATAATTCATCTTGACCTCAGCCAGTTCTCTTAAAACTTGGCTTTGCTCTTTTTTCATTGTCTTTTTATCATGACAAAAATAAATACTCAGGGGAAAAGAACAGATTGTCTGAGATCTTCTTCCAAACTGACAACAACTTGTCTCTATTCAAGTCCAAGATGCCACATTCCCGTTTGTAAAGTTGGAATTCTGAGAGACTACTGTGTCAAAGTAGTCTCTTTCAAAGTAGTAATCTTTCAAATTATTCTTTTGCATTATTGTGCCCATAGCAATATGGCTACAGTGTGTTACTACTTGAGGACCAAAGACTATTCAGTTGCAAGACAAGATGTGTAACGAGTTCCACATGCAAGAAAGCTGTCACTTGGAACATGCCAGAAGGAAGCAGAAGTTCAAGAAAAAATACACTTTTGTTTGAGAAAGAAGGCGATTCTCTGCTTATGTTGATGTCTTTTGCATTTTTCCTTGTCAGTGTTCCCCAAATTATTTTCCTTACTGTTGTCTACTGAATACCCATTTTCATTAATAATCTCAGACAGAACTAACCTGACTTGCAGATGTTCAGGAGGCAGATAAACACATCACATTTTCTTACATCCCAGAGTACCGTTATTTCTACTTCTCCATTTTTTCCCCCAGTGTCTCTCAGTTCCCCTTTTCCCTAGATAGATTTCTGCAGTATTAAATGTGGAGGAAAAAATAACTATATAAGTATTCTAACAAATTTTCTACCTGGTGCTGGTACTGACTTTGTCCTTGCTTTTCAGAATTTGTTGTTTACAGATGAAACTGATAATTCAGAAATAAAAATAATTGACTTTGGCTTTGCTCGTTTAAAACCACCTGACAATCAGCCTCTTAAGACTCCATGTTTTACTCTTCATTATGCTGCCCCAGAGCTCTTGAATCACAATGGTTATGATGAGTCCTGTGATCTGTGGAGTTTGGGAGTCATTTTGGTGAGTGATTGAGGTTTTTAATTGTAACTTCATTTTATGTATTTACTTTTTGTTAAAATGCAAGGGATTTAACATAATTTCAGACTTGGATGATTTTTCAAGTGAGGTGAAAATACTGCTGCACAAATAATAGATTGCAAAGACTGATGTCTTCTAGGAATGGAGATGTTTTTTTCTAAGCAGTAAGTTAAATTCAGCATTTCTGGGAATGGAAAAAATACTTCATACAATCTGGTTCTTAAAAAGAGATGATCATGTTAGAAGATCTGGCAGGCATCCATATGATCTTTGTGCAGATTCATTTCAGAGAAGGAATCAACCTGCATTTTGATTTACAGAAAATTAATTTTAGTAGATGTAAACTGGGTAGAAATACCATTGTGTTTTGCAGATATTTTCATGAAACATGAATGTTTGTTTGTTTTCTCTTTTTTTCTAACAAGGACTCCAAAGAAAGTCTCGCATACTTTAAGTTTTCTATAGCCTTGAAAGATATACTAGTGGAAGTTTTATTGTACAGCACTGGTGATGCAGACAGCAGCTTTCCATATTTAGTAATAAGACTGTCAACAAATATTCTGTGTTTGTTAATACTACTTTTGTTCTTATGACAGTACACAATGCTATCAGGACAGGTACCATTTCAGTCTCAAGACAAAAGTTTAACATGTACCAGTGCATTAGAAATTATGAAGAAAATTAAAAAAGGAGAATTTTCCTTTGAAGGAGAAGCTTGGAAAAATGTTTCTGAAGAGGCTAAAGAATTAATTCAAGGTATGTATTCACAAATAGTTAATGCACCTTATGTTCTTGGCTTAAAAGATAAAGTTTAGAGAATTATGCGTACCTGTCAGTGTCTAACCTGACAGAATAGTATCCACAGCTTAAGCTGTGTACTGAGCCCCTAATTCGAGTTATGAATAAAGGCGGACACATCAGAATGGCCCTACAACTTGCCTGTACACCTGAGAGAGAGCTTTCTAATGCAGTGAGATATGCTAATGGAAGGTGTGGGGGGTTAAAAGTAGCCAAAGAGTTTCAGAAAAAGTGAAGTCACTCTTTTAAAACGTACTTAAAGGCAGATTTCTTCTTTTATGTAATGATTGCTTTGTAAAAACACCAAGTTATGAGGTGTTTTAAAAGCTGAGCTTTTGCAGAAAATGAATGCATTGCTATCACTTTTACTCTGGCTGGTTTTGAATGCATGTACCACAACTGCTGTGTTTCTGAGCTGCTTCATTCACATTTGCCATGCTTTGATTTCCCCTAAGCTTTTGAGCATCTAATTATATTTTCAGCATGAGATAGGCACCAGTCCTAATTTAACTAAGGTTGAGTTATGAATTTCTTTAGTTAGTAGGCTTGTAAGTCATTTTTCTGCCAAAAAGGTAGACATTTCAACATTCAGTCTACCCTCTTGAACTAAGTCCTAGAGCGATCTTAAGAGAGGAAATTATTTGGTAGTTCTGAGTTAATGTGAAGATATGCAAATTATCACACAATTAAAAAGCAGTTTCTTGTATTTAATGATTCTTCTGGAGAGAATGACAGTATAACATGGTGTGAGCCTTACCTAGGATAAATATTATCACACCTAAGATAAATATTGTCATTATTTACTTACTAAAGCAATGCGTGAGATTTTCTTAAAAAATAATCCAGTTTTCTACTAAAGAAAATAAATAACTCACAATTTAAGAGAATGTAATATATTTCCATTAGGACTTCTAACAGTGGATCCAAACAAAAGAATAAAAATGTCCAGCCTGAGATACAACGAATGGCTCCAGGATGGCAGCCAGCTGTCGTCCAACCCTCTAATGACTCCTGATAACTTAGGCTCTTCAGGAGCTGCAGTGCACACATATGTCAAAGCCACTTTTCATGTAAGTTCTGAGAAATCTTTTGTCATGTGCTAAATTTTGTAATGTGTTAATGTAGATTTTTTTTTGGTACATTTTCTCCTAATTAAAAATATATATTTGTCCTTATGATTAAGTGGTTGATTATAGCTGCAATTTTTTCTGCAATACCTAACATCTGTGATTAAGTAGAGTGAAAATATGAATGATGAGGCAAGAATATATTTCTTGAAGAAATGTATATTTGTGGGGTTTTGGGGGCTGAGATGTGGCTGTTCGTGAGGTAGTTATTGTTTCTTAGAGAAATATTTTGAAAGGTCTTCAAATTTAGGAAAAAGAAAAAGAATCTGTTTAACTTAAGTGACTATTTCACTTTTTGTCCTTACGCTTAAAAAATTGAGGTGAAATTTCTGGAACACACCTAGTTCATGTTTTTAAAATCATGGATACTTTTTTTTAAAGGGACTTGCTTGTCTACCATTGTACATTTATTAAAAATGTTTGAACTGAAATTGTATTATACAAACATAATGTTGATTCTCAAGTTCACTTCTACAGAGAGTAAACTGTAATTGAGCAGATTTAGGCTGAAATACTTGCAGATGTTTATCACCAAGAACAGAAAAAGAAAATAATTGGCGAGGTCCTGATAATGCAACATAATTTGGGCTGAAAGAAAACCCGTGAAGTTTCACAAGGCATAGTACCTGAAAATGTAGTTCTAAATAGGTTTAAGGCTTAATAAAAATTACTTCTAAATTAAAAACAATTAGAAAACAACAATTAAAAACAAGGAGATGATAATGTCAGTTAATAATGTTATGTATTGCACTTGATACTTTTAAAGGCTAGTAAAGTTATTGTTAAAGTTCTTCATAGGGATCCTTCAAGAGATTACAGTTTATCTTTTCACTTACCATAGAACATTCATAATAAACTGCAAGCCATAAAATGCCTTAAACCTCTTGGAAAGCTTAGAATTACCTTTTATTTTTAAACAGGCCTTTAACAAGTACAAAAGGGAAGGATTTTGTCTCCAGAATGTTGACAAGGCACCTCTTGCAAAGAGAAGGAAAATGAAAAAAACAAGTACAAGCACAGAGACACGTAGCAGCTCCAGTGAAAGTTCACATTCTTCTTCCTCTCATTCTCATGGTAAAACTACACCTACAAAGACACTGCAGCCAACAAACCCCACAGACAGCAATAACCCAGAAACCATCTTCCAGTTCTCTGACTGAAAAGCAGAGAATACCCTCTCTTGAAGATTTAAGTGGTCATAAACTTGGTAGTTTATTATAAACCTATATTGTCTTCTCTCACCCAATCTCCCTGTGGTTTGCAGACTACGTTAATGTGTCTTTCGCTTTAAAAATATATTTCAGTCATTTTTTACCTTTGTACTTCAATACATTTCTTGTTAGCATTAAGTTTGGTATCACTGGATATGGTATGTATACAACCAACATTGTATTCTCTTAGGGCTAAATTACTATTGTGCAGTGAGGCTCAAGGACGGGAGCTATGCTGCTCATGGTACAGCTTGGAGGAAGACGGTTTCTCAGTGTCAGTCTTCCTCCCAGTTTCTTCCCTAGTGTGCAAAGAAAGGAAAGCTCTGTAACGTGTAGAACTCTTGAAACTTCTGCTTTTACCCGTCTTTGTGAAGAATGTCATGGCATTTGATTCTTCATGCATGTCAAGAGTCATTGGTACAATGCACCAAAACAGTATAGTATTTTAAGGCCTTTTAAATTTGTGGTTACGTTCTACCCCATTTATTTGAATTTTAAGACTGAAATGAAGTTATGGAACTCTTACATTCTTTTAAGAAGTAGCTCCATATATCTTGTTCTGAACAACTGGGAATATAAGTCGTGAGTTGTTTGGGTTTGTTTTTTTTTTAATTTAATTTTTTAGAAACATCTAGGGTAAAAGATGTCTGATGAGGTGAGGTGTCTTGTACTGTGATACAATTTTTATTTCTACTTTTTGAAGTTATTAGCCTTTAAAATGTTTTACAGATTCTAAAATGTAATGCTGTAAGAGAAAGTGAAATTTCATACTGAATGCTTTGGGAAATGGTCACGTGTTAAAATATCTATTTCAAAAATTAATTATAATTTATATTTTCTTTTTATATTTACACAGTATCTTTAAAATACTAAGATTTTTTTAAAGATGCAAAACTCCAATCTCAGCATTTGTTATTATGGGGTCCATACAAAATGTATAATGAGTTACTGAATTTTGCATTGTGCTAATATGGCAGTTTGATAGTGACTGTAAAATATTAGAATATATGTTTTTTGCACTTTATGACATCAAAAGGAGATGTTTTATAATAAAGTGCACTCAGATCTCTCTTTGTACAAGGTGCTGAGCACTGTTTTACTAGGTTGAATGACCTGAAATCCACCGTACTCAGTGGTTGTGGTCATTGTGAAGAAGAATTCTGTACTTTGCAGGAGTGAATCCCTGTATATTACCTACTGTTTTCATTCCTTACTTTAAACTGCAAAGCTCTTTCTATCGTGCTTTTACATTGTATATAACAAATACTAGACCTGGGCACCTTGTGTAGTGTAGATGTTAACAACTTATGCACTGGGAATATTAAAGGGAAATTATATTGAACACTGTGCTTCACAACTTGTTCACTGTGGTGTTCTACAGTGAAATATTTCCTACTGTGATAGTATAGTATGTACATAACTGTTTGGAATCATAAATGTGACTTACAAAAACATCAGCATAAACTTTTAAATTGGTATATTTTATAAATTTATGGAGAGCTCTTTTATTGCTTGTATTCTCAATGATTAGGGGTAACTTAAGTGTTAAAGATGACTCCAGTTTTGCAAATGCTTACATGTGTAAGTTTTCGCTGAAGTCAGAGAGACTCCTTGAGTAAAGTTTAATCATACACCTAAATTTGTGTGATGGAAGGCTAATTGACTAGAGGATTTTGTTAACAGCTTGCTCTGTCTCAAAGTAACCTTAATCCAAATCCTATGCAAAAAATGGTTATAGGAATTGTTTATATCAGTGGTTTTATTTATAAAATTATATCAGATATCAGTATTGAGAAGTACAATACATCCATGTTTACAGGGATTGTGTGTATCAAAACAAGGCTTTGAAGCCCAATATGTTTGTTCTGTGTTTCTTTAATATTAATAATGGCATTCTGACGTTTTGGAATTGCTCATGTGAAATAGTTTACTACTTTCTTGATGTGAATGTCAACAGTAATTGCAGCATTAATTTCAGGTTGATGTGAATATTGAGATTTGCACTGTTTATGTAGAAGTAGTATATTTAAAGATCAGTATATGTGCTAATAACAATCAGTTTGAAGTGGCCAATGTTAAAATATTGAAAAATAATTGTCAATGTAATATATTCAGGTTTGCTTTCTGAATGCTCTCTTTGGAAATAATCTCAATAGTGAACATGGCTCATTTGTAAAAGAATACTTTTCCTCTCCCCAATAAACTTGCTGTAAATACAACAAACAATCCACCATTAATACTTGCTATGCAGACAGTACAAATGAATTGGGAGGTTGGAGAACAGGTTGCTCGTAAAGTTAGCACTTGAGAAGTTGATGGAATTTGCTTGTCTTCAGTATGAGGAAAACAAAATAAAAGGGCATTTTTTCATTTTGATTTCATTTAAGCATAAGAAACTTTTCAGTACCAGGTGGATTTAGAATATTATTAGAATTCAACACTTGTATCAAAGACGCTTTTATAGATGAGTATTTCTGTGTCCTCTTTGTGCTCTAACAGTAGTTATTAAATAAGAATTTAAAAATTGGGTAATTCTTTATGGCAGGGGCAGGTACATTTAGGTGTCACCTTGCATTTGCTTTGAGCCAGTTACATGGGGTAGCTGAAATGTTCATCACCTCCACCTTTCAGCTGCCTCCAAGTAACAGAGCTCTGGAGGTGTGTTTGACACTAAGCTGTCTGAAATTTTAGTTTAACATCTTCACGTAAGCAACTGCATAAAGAAGTTTCCTTTTACATTGATAAAACTGAGTTGCAAACTAGGCAGCTCAAAAGCAGGTTCACTTTTTGCTCAGATGAACAGTCTCCCTGCAGGAGACTGGTTACTCATGATGAAACAGGGTTGTCTCAGCTTACTCAACATGTTGTCCAGCCTGGCACTCTGGGTCATATAAAGACCATGGGCTAATTTTTTCATACTTGTTCCACTATTTCAAATCTGAGGTGCATGAGCCAATCTTCCTCAGTACTATAAATACTTTGTGTTGTGTCGGTAAATAGGTGTTAGACTGTATATTAGGTTTATATACTCACAGTAGGTTTCTTTCACGCTGCTGCTATGCATCAGTCAACTTTAAAGTCTAGTACTGATATCTCTCTACTGTGAGAAATGTAATGCAGTTCCCAATAATGTGAGCAGTTTTGTTGGAAAAATCCGATTTCTTATCAGTAAAGATTTAAATAACTGGTTATTAATCTAATCTTTAAAATAATATTCTGTAAAGCTATTTATTTGTAATACTTTCAGAAACAAATGTTAGTAATCAAGTGGTAATTCTGCTAAAGGATTTAGAGGAGTACAAATGAGGTATCATGGCTGACTAACTGTTCCTCTGCCTTAGTGAAATTTCCACACTTTCATATAAGGAAAAGCAGCAAAAAAAAATTTATTGTTTCTTAGTAGAAGGATCAGTGTATTTGCCATATGTATTGTTTGCAGCTATGAAAAAAACTTTATTAAAATATCTTATTAAACAGTTTTTTTGGGCGTAACACAAAAATACAGTAATTTCATCAGAATGGAATTGGGGTTTTAAGTTGGCATTCCTCATATATTCTCTTAGCACTTTTCCGTGGCTACTTTTCTGAACAAGGTAGCAATCACCTGCACAGCTGTGTTCCCTAGCATTCATCTAGGGACAGAATAGTTCTTGGCAGAAAATATTTACAGGATGATGTACATGTTTACTTGTTGTGGTAAAGTGTTGCACAAGTGTCTTGTGTTTTTAGTATGTGCATGTATAATGTGTATGTATATAGATACATACCCTATTGCATGTCTAGGCCTCAATTTAAAGTAATACACCTTGTTTAAGAGAACCTGTACTTAAAAATGAGTTCTTGACTCACACAGATTAAAAGGACCAGACAAGGGGGCTACCGCAGAAGAGGACGAAGGTTATGGGAAGTCAGAGATGAGTGGCTTCTGGGAAAATATTTTCAGGGGTAAATTTCTCCCCATATTATCTCTATGTGCAAGTGTCTACCCCAGCCAAAACCAACACGGCATGTAATATTCACTGATGCTGAATTGCAAGCTTTCTTGCTAGTTAGCCAGCATAAACACATTTCCTAGCTCTGCAGGTCTGTGAGTATGTGTGTGTGTGTTTGTCTACACACGTGTGTATCTTTATATGTCATTCTTGTCTTCAGGTGGAATTTTTTATTATTTTTCAAGTATAGTTCCAGATGTTTATACCAAGTTAGTCGTGTTCATTCTTTCCTTGCAAATATGACAGTCTTTATGAACACAAATTTTTACTTTGCAAATCATGACATTTTCTCCCATCAGTGAAGATAATTGACTGAATATTCTGGACTGAGAGACCAGGAAGTAACATTTCTGCTGTAAAAAGATTAAAGTGCTTTGATCTTTCTCTACGTGTGAGAAATATTTCTCAGTTTGCTCCTGTGACATAGAGGGCCCTGGATTCCATAAAAAATAAGATCTGCAGAGCTGTTTGTTAGCTGTCTTTCATGATAGCTCTCTGCCATCCTTCTTCAATAGATTCTGGATGTTCAGAATACCTTTGTAGGAAAAAAACCCAAACTTAGGATGATTCCTGTGTTCTGCACCAGTAAATAAAATACATCTTCAATTACATAGACCAGCTGGAGCAGTCTTTTATGTTCGTACCCAGAAAAGCAAGGGCAGAGAAATATAAAGGCACCTGCAATAATGTAAATTTGAAGAAAACCCACGTGTTTTGACAGCCTTTATGTTCTGTGTGATATGAGGGTTAGTCTGCAACTGCCTGAAAATCCCTGGTTAACATTTAGGTAGATGAGATGGCATGGGCTGCTCTGACAGCTTCTCACAAGCCATTCCAAATAATTTCTGCTGATAAGTGCTCTGCCCTTTCCTTGGTTCTGGTATTTGTATCCACCTCTCAGCCAGCAGAGTTGAGGAAGTTAGTATTCTTTTAATTTAGTTAAGGCATTTTGGTTAACACTGGTTTAATTGATTTCATAGTTAATCCAAAGTAAATGTAGTAATGAAGCATTAATGCAGAGGTCTGTTAACTTCCTTTGAAATAGCAACAATGAAGCTGAGAAAAACAGAGAACTCTTCTTTAATCGCTATATCCCTACTGCTTTTATGTTCAAGTGTTAGTACTGTTCTACTCTGACTGACATGGTGATACGTACTATCTGTATGCAGCCCTGGCAGGTTATCTAGTTAAATTTTAAAGCTGTCAGATTAAAAGGAGAACTGGAGATCACCACCAAAGTGAGAACAGGCCTTTGAACTTAACCTACGTCTGAATTACAAAAATGAAAAAAGGTTGGCATTGGCTTTCAGCGTTTACAGTCTTATCAGTAAGATTCTACTTTAGCAAATTTTGGTGCTTATACACATCTTTACTGCACCTGTACAGGAAAAAAAAGGCACAAAAAATCCCCAACAAAAACAGGCAAAAAACCCAGCAAAATTATTTCCTGTCAGAAAAAGCTATCTTTTGCCAGAGTCCCAGGAGAAAGGATCATCTGTAATTTCTACCTTTACCTTTGAGGCTGTATAGGCATATGAGTTGGTGACAGGTTCTGACATCTGGTGGTAAGGAGCAGGCTGTGTTAATTTACAGTAAGTGGAACAGGGTGACCTTGCACCTGTGTGGTCAGGGAGAGGGGGGATGGAGCAAAATGGGAAGAAGAGAGTGCTGGGTGCTTTGCCTCACCAAAATGTAGAGGGCATTGCTTTTGAAGAAATGATGGTCTATACATTTAACTTAAAATCTTGAAGGACAAGAACCCCTCCCCCCAAAAAAAAACAAACCCCCCAAGCAAACAAAAAACACCCACAAAACAAACAATTCTAAAAAAACCCACAAACCCACCCCCCCAAAATAAACAGAACCCCACAGCCAAACAGATTAACCTGTCAGCTTTTTTCTCAGAGGGAAATGGAGTCATCTTCAACTGGTAAAGACAGAAACATGGTCATCGATTTCCTTAGCTCACTCTAAGCCAGTTACCAACACGTTACAGTGAAGTTTCTTCCTGACAGCTATGAACTTCTCTAAGTTTCTTAGACACATTAAAAAAGTGCACAACTTTGTGACAGAAATTTACCAAAGCCCAAGATAAGTAATTGCAATGGTTTATTTTACCCAATACCACGATACTGAGAAAACAAATAAGGATAGGGTTCTGATTTTGGATCATTTTGTGAGTTCAGTGGTGATAGAAATACAAGAAAGCTGTTTTCTAGAAGACTGCTTAGAACTCACTGAAGATTGATTTGTGAAACCAAAAGACACCTGAACACTCCTGTCTCTAGAGCTGTAAAAGCCTAACTGTTAGTTGATCTGGAGTGTGGTAAGCCCAGCCTGTTTTTGGCCAGTCTTGTCAGAGCCACAGATTTATGAAAACCTGTTGTTGGGGCTTCTGGGTTGGGGGTACTTCCCCAGTAGGGCATAAACAGCATTTGGCAAATTGGATTCTTTAGTTTTGTTGGAATTATAACAGTAATGAAGACTTCTATCTTCAGTCAGCATGTTGTCTTCTCCAGGCCATGGCGCTGAGAAATAGGAAATTTTGTTGTTGCCCTAAATTGCGTGGTTAACCACTGTAGTGGCTTTAATGTTAGTGCAAAACAATCTGGAGAAGTACCTCATGTCATTATTAGCAAGTCAACCTTGGTTTTCCCTCAGAAGAGACTCTTGCCGGAGCTGTACACAGCACAGAGCAGCAGCCTGGGTATTCCCCTTGGATAAATCTGTGGTCTGCGTGTTCATGGTTTTTCTGACTATTGAAGTTGTGATGTGAACTCTTCTCACAGAAAAACTGAAAAATAAGCTGAACATCTGGATGCTAGGCAGATGATAGTTGGGTGATGTCAGTTTTGTAGGTTATAACTAAGGATATTTATTGGCTGTTGCATTTTGCACAACTACTGTTGCAGTAGGGAGAAGTATCTGGACAAGTCTCTAAGACAGACTGACGGTATTTGAGCTATTGCAGATCTCCAGGACCTCCAGGAGCTCATTTTTGGAGGAAAATATGTCAATATGCCTGTATGTTTTAAGTCCTATGGTGTAATGCTGTCAGTATACCTAAAGAATACCACATTCTTTTAGTGTACATTTGGGTTAAATAGGTTATGGAGATTTTGTTTGTAGGGTTTTTTAAAATGTATTATGTATTTTTACTCCCCAGATTGTATACTTAGATCTGTTCCTTCCCTGAGATTTGTATTTGTTAACTCTCTTCTCTCTTTGATTTCTCTAGTCTTTCTGCTTGTCCTGAAAGGCAATGCATGGATCTTTCTGCCCCAAAAGAGCTGCAAGGTCAAGTGTCCCATATATAGAAAGAATAAAACCATGAAGGAAGTCCATGCAACAAGCCCTTCTTTTTAACAGAAGTCCAGAAATACCTAGCTTAAAATACACTGGTTTATGTATAGGTATCTTACTCTTCAGACAACTATTATATTTGATAAATGGAATGAATAGTGTTGGAAGTACAAAAAGAGCAGGTTTTAAAATATGCACAAAAGAAGAGAGCATTTTTTTTGATTTTGTTTTGGGTTTTTTTTGAAAATGAGTGCAAACCAAAAGTATCAACTCAGATGGCACCTTCAAGCTTGGACCTAAACATACTCTGAGGTGTCCAATCTGCCTGATTTGCCTCTTGCACTTCTAAGTAGGGTCAGAGGCATGCAGGAGAAATCTGCTTTGTCCTCCAGATGTGAAACTTCAGGTTTTTGAGAACCTGTACTTGGACCCAGCAGGAGCACTAAGAGGCTGAAAGCTGGCAGTTATTCCCCAAAAACTTTGCCCACGAATCATCTTTGTGAACTGAAGGTAGGCAAAGACAACCGAATGATAGTTCACATCTGTCCCCAACCAACTATAGTCAGAGCAACGTTACTGCTTTCTACTTCAGGTTTCATTAAGCAGCTAAAACCAGCACATACGTTGTAATTTGGTCTGTGGTAGTAGGTAGAATGATATCCAGGACAGTCAAGCAGACTGGAAATTATCTGTTCTGTGATTTCAGGCAAATGTTAGACCTTCTGGAGACTTCTCTGATCATGTTACTGTATTTTAAATAATAGGCTCAGTCCTAATCTTCCCTGGAAATACATAATTCAATTTTTCATAGAAAGAAGCTATGAAATAGCAGAGTACATGAAGGGGAAAAAATCTGATTTCTGGAGAATCTTGTGAGGTGCAAGCAGAATTTTTCTTTCTGCCAATGAGAGCAAGTGTTAGGCAATAGAGTTCTAAAAGGTTAAGTAGGGCCACATAAAATAAGTTGCGGTCCGTAAGGCCAACTGAATATTGCAAGAGCATAAGAGATGTCCGACTGAGTTAAACCAGTTGTACTAGAAATGCATGCAGCACTCAAGATGTAGGCATGCTATGGTTTACAGGGTGGCAGAATAATGCACACTGCTTTCTTTTCAGTAGCCTTCCTGGTGGTCCCTGGTGTTTTGTAGGTGAGTCTTTTACAATGCAGCAAGGATCTGGGGCAACTGTGAATCAAGGGTCTGTGATTTCCTATGTGGCATCTTGTGTAGAACAGGGTATCAAATGTTAATCAATTAGTCTTCTGTAGAGCAAATAACTTGTGTTTGACCAAGTCATGTTACCCGAAAAACATCCAGTCTTGTTTTGGAGACATAAAGACTTGAGGAATCCACTGCCTCCTTAACGTTTGAGTAAATGGCTAATTATCTTGATAGCTTTTAAAAAGATCTAATTCCTCATATAAATTTGTTGCAGGTCTCCAAATTTGCGTTCTTATTTCATTTTCTCTTTTAATCTATTGGTAAATCCATTTTTCTCTACATGAGGGTCAACTGGTTCTGCCAGTTACTATGGCAGAGAGAGGCTACTGACAGGCCAGATCTCTCTTAGGATCACATCAGGCTAGGCAGGCTATGCTCTGCCACTGTCTTCTGCTTTTCTCTGGCACAAGCCTAGCGTCCTCATGATACCTCTGACATTCCATGAGCTGTTCGGAGAGACATACATGATGAGACCAAAAGGTCTTTGTCCCTTTGGTTTAGGACTTCCATGTACTAATTTTGGACTTACTGTAAGACTTTTCTCCAGTTATTAATGTACTAGGAAAATCTAATTTAAGTTAAATATTTTTTACAAACAGTACAGAAAGCAGTTGCTGAGCACTTCATTTTTGCTGAACACTTCTAGATCACAAACATTTTTCTTGCTGCTGCATAGTAACAAATTGAAGAGGTTTCTAGAATTTTTTCGTGATCTTTATCCTCAGCAACTCCCGATCTCCGTGAATTTCTGTAATTTATTTCATTTTCTTTCCCATTTCTCGTAGTCACAACATGCAGCAGTTTTCTGTAAGTCCACAGGCTGAAGAGCTTTCAGAAACTGTATGTAGTTTTTTACTCCCTCTGGTGGTCTGGCAGTGTAGTTATCAAGCCGTCTGGCTGCTGGTACTGACAGTAAAGAAAATGTTTGAATTCACCATGACACTGTAGGTGCTTCAAATTTTACCATCATTTTTGTACCAGATGCATTTAAATAGCAATGGGGAAAATACTAATGATTATTAATAAAGGAGAATATTTTTTATTAACAATAATTAGTAACTCTGAGAAGAGAAAGAAAAGTGAAAATTCAAAGCTTTTCTTCTACATAACAAGTGAATTTATTTAAAGGGATTGAACTCAACTTCTGCACTCAGGAAATACAATGTGAGAAACACCTGATCTTCTCTTAAACGGTGACAGATGTGCAGTTTAAATGAAGGCAGTGATTCCTTTGTAGATAGAAACTGATATGGAAATAAAGCCAAAGCGTGATTTTAGCCAACAGTGTAATGAAATGAAACAGTTGTACTACAGAGAGAAGAGCAGCCAGCTAGTCTCTTTTGCTAGCTAAACAGTCTATTCAGATTCATGTATGAAGATGTTCATTACAAAAAAGTAGTTTTCTAATTTCCTGGCATGTAATAGGTATCTCTTTTTTACCCTTAAGAATTAGTTAAAAATGGTTTATTTTCTGTGCTGGATAGAATGAAGGGAACTGAAACTCAGTGGGCTAATTGCAGTGTAAGAAGCTTGCATCTTTCTAAAAATAAATAATTGTGGTTTAGAAGTCTGGAATAGTTATATTCTGGACACTTTTTGGAAAAGGATAGGAAAATGGCTTTGCCACTGAGGTTCAGTGTGTCTAGGAAGATTTCTTTTTTGAGCTCAAATGAGAGACATCTAGAATTTAGCTGAACTGTGTCTGTCAGTTTTGTTACTGCACAAAACCAATGCAGAGACCCTCTTTACCTGCTACTCTATGAGCATCACTGTGTGGGATAACAGTTGAAATACTGCTGAAGAGGCTTACTGTAAGTCTAACACAGTGATGACCCATGGTTAGACCCTACCTTGGCTTTTCCATGAGCTTAAAAGACGCCAAAACATTTATTTGAAATCTTTAGGCCTTTGAACAAGGCTGAAAAGTTTTAAACTGGCACAATAATTGTGACAAACAGCAAATAATGATCTTTTTCTTTCCATTTTGCTTCCTGTTAGTTACTACATGTTAATGCAGGGTAACTATTGTACTGGCAACATAGCTTTGTAAAAATACAGCTGTGGAACAAGTAGCAATTCAGAAATAAATATACTTAACCATCCTATAAACACCACTGAAGTGCTTTTTTGTGTGTTCTGGGAGGTGACTTTTTGTGTGTTTAGGTCTATGCATTTGTGATGTGGAAGATATTTCCAGAAGCAGTATAAATAGGTTTAAAATGCAGTATGAAACTGCAGTGGACTGGAACAATGTGTCTTTAATATATATTGCCAATTGAGTGTTACTTGTTGTAGTCTTTTCCTTGGTAATGCTGGCTCCCATTTAGCATACAGGGGCTTGGAAGTGATATCTTTTTGAGTCTAACTTTTTATCTTGTGCAGTGCAATTAGTAATTTAAATTTCTGATTCAGCCTCTCAATAGCAATGTTTGTTAGCACTGCCATTTATTAAAGACTGAGAATTAACAACGAAAGATTTCATACAGTACAGAAAAATTAATATCTGCCTGTTTGTACAGACATAGATTCCTTTTAAAGTATCAGTTGTGCTGCATGTTATTTTACAAGTGCAGTAGGAATTGAATCCATTCGAAGGCAACTACAAAATCAGAAGTCCATTGTGAAGATAAAAAAAAAACTTTCCAGGTTCCTAGGTTTTCCTGAACTGTTTTGTGTATTATTTGAATGTTCAAACAGCAGCAAGGGCTTAATGGTTTACAAAAAATGTATATTCATCGATGTTTTGTCTTTAAAAAAAGTAAATGCATCCGAGTACAAAACCCTGAAATGTTGAAATATTTTGATGAAGCATACTTCACTTCTTACATGACTGTATTCATTGCTATGAGGCAGGAGTTGCAGGGTTTATAATATGCATGTCACCAAAATGTTGATTTTTCTGATGCTGTTCAGTTTTGCTTGATTTCCATTTAAGTTGCATTTTGGTACTCTCAAAAAGGAACCAAATGTCGATCGCTGTGTTCTCATTTCGCCTGTGAAATTATTTTCTCTAACAATTTTAAATGGTCTGCTCTAAATTTCAGAGAGCTGGCTTCAGTAGGAATGGAGAACTCCACAGTTATCTCGTTTTGCTAAGCATTATGCTAACTGAAGAAAAAGACTTTGATCCCAGTAATTCTTGTTTCTTTGTTGTTTTTTTTTTTCTTGATAATTCTTACTAATTATGCTCTTAATTGTACAGAAATTACTTCTCACCTCGATGCATTTTAGCCTGAAAATTTTTTGCACTTCACTTTGAAAAAATGGCAGATAGTAGCTGGAGTTGAATGTCATTGACTTAAAATACAAATAATATTTGAATTACATCTCTGACCACTTGCAATAAAATACATTTGACAGCTTAATAGACAATAGAGTATTGTGGAATTGAAAAATAAGAAATTGGTGGAGTAAGGATTTGTGCTGAGGAAACCCTTCTTTTTATTATTGACCTTAGAAAAGCCCATAGGAAAAAAAAAAAATAGTTTCAATAAATGGCACTGTGATTAGCAGTTTCAGATAAACTATACATGGAAAAACCCCCAAACTGTTGGTCAGCATGCCAGACTAAAACCTAAGCAGTAGGTAAATTTGTGTATTAAACACTTCTGAAAATAGTGCTAAACCAGTTGCCATTAAGCACTGGCAGCCTTTAACACAACTTGGGTGTCAAGCTTTGACTAGACAATTCTCACAAGGGCCTCCAAGCCGTTGAGCTGACTTCTGTAAAGTTGTCATGAAAATACTGTTTTAATTAATTAATTTATTTATTTAGATCGACAGAAGGCTGGAAAAAGGTGCGGTTTGGTTCCTTCCCTGCTGCTTCAGCAGTGAACAGTATTTGCCCATCAAAAAAACAGAAATTGAATTTAGAATAAAGCCCAGTGCTCTTACAAGTTTGCTTGCCTTTTTCCTTTTTCATTTGCTCATGTGAGTTCCCAGCATTCTATTTGATTATGTGACCTTTAAAAATGCAAGTACTTTTTGTTGGTTTTTTTTTTTTCCAGAGTCTTTGTAACACAATCTTTAATGTCATCTTAGTAATTAAAATGTTACTTTAAGTCAGTTTATATTCTCTATAACTTTTACATTATACTGGTTTAAACTGCAATAACTTCTGCTTCTCATAGTTCTGTAGGGAGTATTTGCAGAAAGCTGCTTTTTCGGGTTTATTTTCAGGTTACCAAAAGTATCAGAGTGGTGTGTGCTGAAAGTATTTGTTTCTTCATACCAAGCTCATGAATTTTCACTGAACAATCCCTTATTTCTCTTACTGCTTCGTGTAGGGGGGGTGGGGGTTGTGGAGTAGGAGAGAGGGCATAAGGCAAAATGGTTGACCAATGTATTTTAGTTACTTTGTCATCTTTTTCGGGAGCCAGGCATCTCTCCATATCTTCTAGCGAGTTAGCCACCTCACCAGAGGTGAGATGAATGAAAATAGCAGACTATTTCTAGCAAAGAGGGTGCGTGCTTCAGTCTGTGCCAACAGTTTACTAGATAGGCCATTTCCAGAAACCAGCACTTTGTTTCAGCTTGAAAAAATACATGGCAATTGACAAAATATGCAGAGTCAGACCTATTTTCTACATCACTTTCATGATATTCTTTCCAGATCCATTATTGTTAATGATTATGGGTCATCTATGATGGAATCATCTCAGAACAGTCTTAGGTAGGTTCATCAATGTTAAAACAGATTTCCTAATTGTTCCAATGCATTTCAAAATATACTAATTAATTTTGCAAAAATGTCTCACTTCATAAATAGTAGCTGTTGAGATAATAAGCCTGATGAACTGTTATGTAAATATTTTAATACTATCTTCCTGGTAGCTTTTACTGAAATGATATGATCATCGCTAACAAAATGTGTTAAAATTGCTGTGAATAAATATGAATAATCTTCATAGGCAAATTAAATCTTTTCAGTTGAAATTTTAGTTTTCATAATCTTACTTGTAAAAGAACTAGTAGTTATGATATCAAAGCTTTTGAATTATCATTACTTTCCTGCCTTATTTTTAATTTATCTTACCTCTCCACTAAGCCACCTTCAGTTTAATGTTCTCTGGATCTTCTGAAATCTCATGTAAGCAAAAAATACTTTATTACATATTTCTGCTTTTGCTTTTCTTACAGTATTGAATCTTCTTTGCAGCCCTATAATACTACACTGTATTTCTTAAACACTGTTACCTTCTCCTACTGTTTCTATCCCACCTTTTAAAATCTGAAGGATACTTTGTTTGCAATTGGGCTGTAACCTGAAAGAGGTTTAACTGCAACGTGGTAAGAAAGCAGATTACAGTATCTGAATTTCGTGCTATTATGTTTTAAGTAGCACTGAGAATGAAGAGTAATTAGTTGAAACACTAAGACATTTGATACGTGTCACAGAGTTGCAATAGCTGTGATGGTCTAAGGATAGAAGCAAAGCAAGGTTTGTATGAAGTAGATGCTTGTTACATTGAGGATACAGCTGGGGAATGCGCAAGTGAGGTTCTTGTGGCTCATGACCAGTTAATGATTCAATGGCAGTGACTGATTTCCTATCTTTAAAAATATGCATCCTTTAATTAATTGACCTTTCACCTGATGATAAAACCCAAGCAAAACTTTAGGAAGCAGCTGTTCCTGGTAGTACATGTGACAGATGCACTAACTAGGAAATCGGTTAGAAATTCTGTTATGTGGGCTGTGACCCTTTCAGGGCCCATAGACTTGTCACGTTTACATTTATTTGATCTATTTATATAACACCACATACAGTACCTGGTGATGTTATTGTTCCCTAAGAGTTTGAAGATCATAATAACAGGGTTGGTTTGGGGAGTACGATTGTTCTTAACAGTTATAAAAGAATGAGTGAGCTGTCTCAGGCTGGTAATGTTATGTTTGCCCAGATTTGACTTCTGCGATCTTGACATTTCTGAAGATTAAATATGCTAGATCTGGAGGGGTGAGAGCAATGTAAGAGCAATGACAGCATCTGTTTTTTCTTGAATGTACTCTCTTTGCTACATTTCTAGTGAAGATCAGGCATGGTGGCTGTTTTCTGAGGTGGATGGAAGCTTGTGGCACTAGTGTGCTGTATTTGATGTAGCATTTGACAAAGACGCAAGGTGTTTATTGGAACCGTTTCAGCTATTGAATATTTTTATTGCACCCAACTGTTAGAGGTGTGTTTATTTTCTCAAAATATAGGATGTAATTTATGTGGGGTGCACATTTTTGGCACTGCTCTACCCTCTGCTGTTCAGCTAGGGAGCAAGTGCATACTGAGCTGATGGGCCACACTGGGGGCCACCTTTCCATGGGACAAGATGGAACAGAGCGTATCAGCTACAAGAGAACATAGAGAAAGGATGGTGTGAGGTATGGAAACAGAGACGACAAAAAGAAGAATGCCCTTAAAGGGGTTAAAACCCCCTAGACTGAGTGTGGATGGTTGATTTCAAGGTGAGGGAAGAGGTAACCATTAACAGACAGGACCTTATCTGGTGTTACATTTTATGGAAGTGGAAAAGTATAGCAGAGGGGGTGATGGTGAATGTTCATCATTAGCCTGTGCGACAAGGAGATTGGATGAATTTGGATGACACTGGGCAAACCGTTTTAAGCAGCAGCAGTTCCGGCCCCTCTACCGGCTCTGCTATCAGGGAGCACTTCCAACAACTCGGCTTCTTCCTCAGCACCCTTCCTCTCCTCTTTCCTCCCCCCTCACTCCTCTACCCCCCACCCCGCGGTA
>JAOEHY010030425.1:0-15776 GCA_025447955.1 Psilopsiagon aurifrons | reverse complement strand
TGGCCAGACCAAAATGTACTAAGCAGTAACCAAAACACTGGTGTTATCAACACTGTTCCCAAGCCGAAAGTCAAAAACACAGCTCCACTCCAGCTACCAAGAAGGAGAAAAACGACTGCTACTGCCGAACCCAGGACAGGTATATGATACCCTTCAGTGTCATTGTAGCAAAGGATCTTAAAAAAGATAAGCTGGTCAGGATGGGAAGGATTCACAATCCATCTAAAACAGAAATATGAGAAGTGGAAATAACTTTACTATTGTTCTATCATATGCTTCTGTGTAGGTATCCTGACTTTTAGTAAATGTGAAATGCAGATAACAATCAATTTTCACCTTTGAGCACATTATCTTCCACCTGATTCATGTCTTAGTTGTTTTTTTGAAAACACACAATTTGGGAAAATTAAGGTCCGATTGGATGTTGTTACAGGCATGAATGGGTGACGTTCTACATTGCAATGAAAAATTCAGTGCTCCTGGAAAGATGTGTCATTAAAAGCAAAAAACTGCATAAAATGCTAATGCTAAGTCTAGCCATAAAACTTATTGGTGTGATGTTAACTGACTTTGGTGTGTTTCAAAACAGTGTTATTTAGCTGACCTAGCTGGGACTAGAGGCTGTTTAGTCTTCAAATCCTTTCCTGACTTCAAACTGTCTTCAGTCGAAATTCCTTTCTTATGCTTATCATGTCTCATTGTGTAACTAATTAAGAAATAGACAAAATAGAAATTTGGAAATTTCTGTGATATTCTTTTCTGACTGAAAGATCCTCTCATTTCATGGTGTCAGAGTGAAGATGACATTCTCCTTTAATTCTTCTTCTCTGTCCGTTTTTGTCAGTATTAAAGCTGTTTTCAGACCAAACCAGAATTTACTTTTTTTAAGGTTTGGCTGCTTCAGAGGTGGATATTTATGTGACAACTTTTTGGGTGCCTGTCCAAGTATTTTTCTATTTGTGCAATCTGTTGCTGGCTATGGATTTCTATTTTAGGCCCATGATGTGGCTGGACTACAGCCATTTCTGTCTGTCAGAGGATGAGGCATTTCTAGAAGTAACAGTGTCAAAGCTTGTGTATAAGATAGCACTTCTTATGAAAAAAATAACTGACAATAAAATAAAATGCATATGAAGATTACAAAAGTTTTCTCTGAGATGACAAACAGCTACACTACACTCTCACACCTTTTTTAATAATGGTGCTGATTCTACATTTTGGAAAGCATTTCTATGTGATGACATTATAAGCATGATGGCAGTGGGTCTGAAGGTCTGACAAATTTAAGAAAACAAATTTCTGCCCTATGCTAAAAATCATTGTGTTTTGATCAATAGATCTTACAGTTGACTCTCAGTGTTGTTTTCAGGGCACTTTCTATCATCTTTGCTCATAGAGTGGATATTGGAGTCCATGTTTTGCATGTTTTGCATCTAAATAATATCTGTGCTTGCTTAGTATAAAGTACTATAATTGATGCATGCCATGTGAAAAAAAGGTAAAGCTGGGCCAAAATCAGAATACTTAGTGAGAAATGCAGTTCTTCAGCTTATAGAATCATAGAATAGTTAGGGTTGGAAAGGGCCTGAAGATCATCTAGTTCCAACGCCCCTGGGCAGGGACACCTCCCACTAAACCATGTCACCCAAGGCTATGTCCAGCCTGGCCTTAAACGCCGCCAGGGATGAAGCATTCACAACTTCCCTGGGCAACCCATTCCAGTGCCTCACCACCCTTACAGTAAAGAATTTCTTCCTCAGATCCAATTTGAACTTCCCTGCTTAAGTTTGAACCCGTTACCCCTTGTTCTCTCACTACAGTCCCTAATGAAGAGTCCCTCCCCAGCATTCCTATATCCCCCTTCAGATACTGTAAGGCTGCTATGAGGTCTCCATGCAGCCTTCTCTTCTCCAGCCTGAACAGACCTAACTTCCTCAGCCTATCTTCATATTTTGGACAAAGACTAGCATTTTAATGTCCAATGATTTTTTTTTTTTTTTAATCTCACACATTAATTAAACATTAAAATTATAGTGAAAAGATACAAACAATCAAAATGCAGACTTACCACCCCTGCTCACTTTCTTAGTTAATTCAGTTGAATAGCATATGTACCTAATTTCTTCAGTATTAGATTTAATATGGAATAAATGATATGTGCATAAATGCAAGTCTTTTTATTAGATGTCCCTGTCCTTGTGGGTTAAGTGTGGTAACAAAATTGTTACTAAGAAATCAATTTGTCTGCAACAGCACAGAGTTGGCTTTTAGCAAAGTTTTTGTGATTACTTTAAATAAGATAACATATTCATTGAGAAGGATAGATTTAGTTCTACATTTTCTTAAGCTCCTCTACAGGAGGAGATCTGACAGTTTAATAATTATGGGATATTATTTCATGCTCTGTATTAATATTTTTAGCACCAGCATTTCTAATGATTGTGTTTAGTAATTGCCCTGTGAAGAGTTTTCCTGAAATATCTGCCAGGTAAAGCTTTCTTTTTTTTGGTTTTCATTTTTTGGCTGGTTGGTTGGTTTAGTTTGGTTTTATAAGATGGAATTTCTTTCAAGATTTTTTTTTCTTTCTTCTGCTATTCAGAATAATTAAAAAAATCAGAAAGTTATTTTTAACTTTTAAAATAGCAAGTGCATTTCTGGAATACTATTGCCTGTTAGCCAGACCATCTTTACTCATTCAATAGCCTTAAGGAAAAGAGGTTTATTTGCTTTATCCTATTAATATTCTGCTTGAAGTGACAATGGAGGTTTTGTTTTCACCTTACAGATCAGTTCATTTAATTCTCATGAAGTTGAACAGGGCCATATTCAGACCTGAATATTTCATCTTTTTCTTCAGGATTTCTTCTTATATGAATCTTTGGCAAAAGCAGGTGATAAATGTTCTTTTGCTGTGTCTAGAACCAAAGGTTCACGCATGTGTATTCCCAAGCCTTGCTTCGCATTTGGAACTGGTATAGCTGATGATTTTTTGGGAAGTGCGGCAAAAGGCATTAGTGTTGGACAGCAGGGGATTCACAGAGGGTGCCTGGACAAAAAGATAGATCTCTGCTTTGTGGGTCCACTCCAGTCTAAAAGATAAGAAAACTTTCCCTAGCTGATGCAACAACCTAGAGTGATGGGGAGGCCCATTTTTAGTATGTTGTGTGGAGATTAAAGCTATGCAAATCTCATTAGGATTAATGGAAGAAGTAATCTCAATCTGTATACATTTTCCTAGAGCCTTGTCCTCTGTTGTCCACTATCACCATAGAGAGACAGAGTTGGGAAAAGAACATCTGTGTATGCTTTGCAATGCTAACTGACAGCCTTCACCTTCTTAAGACCACTTGCCTAGGCAACATGTCCCCTTACCAGCAACTGTGTTTGGCTCATTAACTGTACTCAAAGAAGACTGCTACTAAATGATACTGAAGACCAGTTTGTTCCTAAAAATATGGTCAGAGCTTTAACTCTGTTGATAAATCAGTGCAGTACATCAGGGCTTTGGAGAGATAACAGTAGAATGCTTACTTGGAAATGCCTATGTCACGTGATGACTTATCAGTAAATTATATATAATATATTATATATATTATATATAGGATACTTACTGGTCCAAAGTGAAGGAAAACAAACATGGAAATGAACTTTACAGATGATTTTCAAATTATTTCATGCTTGGAAGTCCATAAAAGATTATCTGACATGTGTGGGTTTTTGCCTGGAGAAGTTACTGCTTGGGAAAGTTGGATTTATTATTTTTTTTTTTTTTAATTTTTGATTAAAATTGAGCTGAAAATAGGATAGTGTGGTATGAAGCAAGTTCTGTACTTTGGAGAACTCCTTATTCCTGCACTGTATGCATTGATGGAATTGCAAGAAGTTTATGAAATCATGAAGTAAATGAGCAGCAAATGCAAAAAATTAGTAAACCAAAAACTTTCCTTCTTTAAGTAAAAGTGTTTAGCAGGGACAGGAAAAGCTGACTTCTTGAAGGCAGCTTATTATATTGTTCTGTATCTATCTGAATATGTCTTAGATTAGACTTTGCAGGAACATTTTTACTTGCAGAAATAATTAGTAGAACCATGTGAGATACAACTATACACTTATACTATTCTGACAGCTTTTAAAATGCAATTTGAATAAAATTTCTTGCATTAATTTAGCTGTAAATCAGATGTTAGTCTTTACAGTTTTAATTCTTATATAGCCTCCTGGGATATTTTAATAGTCCTGGACTATTTTAATCCTGTGCTGCAAAGAGTTTAAATAAGGATAAATGTCATTTATTTCTGGAGTTCTCACTCCTGTATCAGCTAAATATTAAAAATGTGTGTAAAAGGAATAAACGTACTGAAATTTCAGTTTGATCAAACTTATCAATAGAACATCAGAACTGTTCTCTATTTTTTTACCCCCAAACTTCTTTCTCTCTTTTTCAGGAGTTTGGGCCTTTCTGAGCAGATCAGGTAAGAATTCTTCATCTAGGTTGCTTCAAGGAAAATACGCATTGTCAGGCATATTCAGTGACCACAGAATCATAGGTTGGTAGGGATCTTGGAGGTAGTCTAGTTCACCTGATATGCTCAAAGCAGAGATGACTAAGACAAGTTGCTCGGAACTTTGTTCAAGTGGGTTTTGAATATCTCCAAGGATGGAGACTCCACAGTCTGTTGGATCAACCTGTTCCATTGTTCAGTCATGCTTACAGTAGACTAGCATTTTTCTTATGTTTAAAGGGAATTTCTTGGGATTTTTTCCAGTCTATTGCTGGTGACTTTTGTCTTGTCTGGGGCACCACAGAAGAGGGTCTTCGTTTTCTTTACTACCTGCCATCGGGTATTTAGCCACATTGACAAGATCTCCCATGAGGCTTCTCTTCTACAGGTTAAACAACCCCATCTCCCTCACTCTCTCCCCCCATGTATCAGAAGCTGTGGCTTCTGATAATCTCTGATAATTATAATTTGATAAATGTTTTTGTGGCCCTTCACTCTATTTAGTCCAGCTAAATCTGGTATGTCCAAGTCTTTCTTGCCTTGAAAGCTCAGGCCTGGAAAGCGCACTGTTAAGTAGAGGGGAAAGATCACCTCTCTTGGTCTGCTGGTGACACTCTAATGCACTGTGCTGTTGGCCTTCTCTTCTGCATGGGAACATTGATTTTTAAGTTAAATTTGCCATCCACCAGGACCTCTGAGTCCTTATCTGCAAACCTGTTTTCTATTCCAGCTTCTTGACCCTCAGCATGTGCTGGTGCCTAAGGTTATGCCTCCGCAGGTGCATGACTTTGTATTTCCCCACATTGAAGTTAGCGAAGTTCCTCTCTCTTTCCACTTCTCCAGCATCTCCAGGACACTAAGGTGCTGGAAAAGCATCTGGTGCATCAGCCAGTCCTCCCAGTTTTGAACCATCTGCAGACTTTCTGAGAGAGGATGCACTCTGTCCCAGCCTCTAGGTAATTGCAGAAGATAATAATATTAGCGCCAATATCAACTATTGGGGTACACCACTGGTGAGTGCCCCCCATCTGGACTTTAAGATGTTAATAACAACACTCTCAGCCCAGTATTTCAACCACTTTTCAACACACCTTACTGGCCAGCTACCTGGCCTGTGCATCATCAGTTTGCCTATAAGGATATTTTAGGACAAATTGTCAAAAGCCTTAGTAAAGTTGAGATAAGTAACATCTAATGCACTTTCCTCATCCACCAAGTTTGTCTTCTTATCATAGAAAGATTTAGGTTTCTTAAGCATGATTTCTCTTTCTCCTTTATAAAGCCTTACTGACTACCCCAATTACCTTTTCATCCTTCCTGTGTTCAGCAGTATCCTTCAGGATCATTTTCTCCAATACCTTCTCAAAAATCAAGGTGAAGCTCACTAGCTGTAGCTGCCCAGCTCCTCCTTCATGTCCTTTCTGAAGGTAAGTGGTATCCTCTCTCTTCCAGACTCAGGAACCTCTCCCAGTTGCTACTACCTTACTAAGATCAATGGAAGATAATCAAGAGTTGCCTCACAGTGACGTTGACCAGCTCTTCAACACTCATGAGTGCTGCCCATTAGGTCCTATAGACTTCTCTATGTCCAATTTGCTTACATTTTCCCTAACATGGTTCTCCTGCACAGTTCTCTTGCACAGTGGGTAAGTATTCATTGCTGCAAACTTTTTCACTGGTCACAGAGACTTGAGATTCCTGAAGGCAAATCTTACTAGTATGACCAAAACAAAACAGGCATTGAGTAGCCTGATCTTCATGTCTTTTCATAGCAGCGCTCCTGTGCTGTTCGGCAGTGGGTCCAGGTTTTCCACATGTCATCCTTTTGCTGTTGATGTATATTTGCAGCATTAAAATGGTATTTCTGAATTCTTATGAGTCAGTTTCCCTCTTCGTGCTTCTGTTGTGTTTCACATTCATTTCTGCTGATGTTACACAAGCAGCTTAAGTCAACTGGCAACTTGTTGCATGTTACAAAATCCTTTTTTCTCCAAACTTTTTTGGTAACTTAAAAAAAACAGTGTAAATTCTTTCCCTTCCTTCTAGCAGCTCAGAACTGGAAGTGTAAACCTGAAACACTAAGAAAATCTTACTGGAGAGAGAAGACTTTTGTCAGTTTTTTCTGTTAAATATCAAAGTATGAGTTCTTTTATTAAAAAAAGTTTACCAAACAGTTACTGCTGTCCCATAATCAATCTTAAATGACTAAGACGGGGCAATCTCAGCATTAGCACCCAAGGTTTGTGCATGCAGTCTGTGGATTATGTTTTAAATATGAGTCTTACCCTTTGGGGAGCTTGAATTCTTTTGTTTATTTGATGTTCTTTATTCCAGTTCTCTTTTCTTCCTGCAAGTATTTTCATTGCTAGCCAGCACCCTGTGCCTATGGAACCAGTGGCAATCGCACACTTGCAGATCTGCAAGACTTATTGTTGCTTTACTTAGCAAGCTAGAGCTCTGCCAAACAAGTTGCTTTGGACCTAGAACACCTTCACTTAATGAGTAAATGAGAACCCTTTCTTCAGCACTGTAGGGAGCATTCACGTCTGCCTTGTGTTTCCTGCCAGAGTGCAGTGGATGCAGTACATGTGGGGAAGGAAAACAAAACACTAGTACCAAGCTGTTTTCCTAGAATGACATGGCATTTAGATAATCCTTCTGTAATGGTACAATTCTTCTGTATTATTTTCCCTTTGGAGGGTAGGAAACACGAAATGAATAAATATAAAAGAAAGCCAGGCTGCTAAAGGAAAAGTTATCCTGCCAAAATAGATTCTCTGATGCTACTCTGGGTAAATACCAATCATAGGTAAAATGGTTATATGAAGTGGACCATGTTGAATCCCCTATCTCCCCTGGTCCCATTATATTAGTAATTTATCAAGGTTTAGATCCTGCAAAGACCTACCACATTATCTGTACCTGGAGACTTTCTTTCTAAGCAGATGCACTACTGATGCATGTGGTGATCTATGCCTGTAAGTTTTTTACTGTGGAAGAAATAAATCAAACCCTGTAATTCTTAAAGTCAATAGCAAAAGTTTTACTAAACTGAGAGTAGAAAGGTATTCTATTCTTTGTCTCCTTTATGGAACCAATTATTTTCAGTAACTACTATGAACGCTTGCTTCCTTTCACTTCTCAGAGTGTCCATTTATATACTGCTGGCCAATTTTTACTGTTGTTTTCTGTTACTATCATTAATCTTTCAGGTTCCTAGTTTGTTTGCTTTTTTCTGAGTCACTATCACTCCAGACAAAGTTGTGACACTGGAATTTCTGGTCTGTAGGCAGGAAACTGGGAAGAAATTTTGTTCTTTCCCAGAATAAGCCCAGATGGGAGGTTGATAACTGAAGAGCTCATTCAGGAAAATACCAAAGCTGCTTAGGTTCACTGTCAGGGGGTTGTGGAAGTGTAATTAATCAGTAAATCATTTGTCTTATTTATATTAGAGCTTTTTATGGAGTCAGCATTGTGCTGTAGAGCATTCAGGTACTGTAGAGTCAGTGTTCCAACATAAGGCTCGCCTAGCAAAAGGTTTTCAGCTGACTCTACCACCAGATTGGATTGAGATAGAATTATTACAGTAGTATATTTCATAATTCATAATATATTTCATGTGCAGTTCATCAGCAATGAAATTTTCATCAAGCTGTACAGTAAATGGAGAACTGTGAGAATGTCAACTTAATATCCTGGCCACCTTAAATCCTGGTATATGCCTAGGGAGAGAGACAAATTAGTTTTACTAGTAGCTGGCAGGAGAAGATATGAGAATAAGAGGAACAGAGATAGCAAATAGGGAAGTTTAGGGATTAATCTAAACATTTCCAATGTTCTCATCCATTACTCAGTGAAAGAGAAAATGGTATATTGTGCACACAGCTCAAATACACTAATCAACAGTTTCTTGAGTAAGAATTGTACTGACTAAAATATTTTTCAATTGACACATGATCTGGAAACATCACTTTCTGTGTTTAGGCCAGACAAATTAATTCTCAACTTAGGGAACGGGAACAGACATCAGCTGTATCTCCAGCCGTGAATAAATACCTAAATAAGTACAATGGCTTCCTAAGAGTTTTCAAGGTGTCAGTGAGCATCATCTGTTTTGATTCAAAGAGGTAGCTGTCAAGTCTGGCATTCTGCAGATGACTTACCCAGTACCAGCAGGTGCCCAAAGCACATCCTCAGATCTTATAGTTTCATTGTTGTGGGCAGAATGACCATTCTTAACATAGAGAACACCACATAAGTTTTTAAGATGGATCTGGAAAGCTGCCCAGATTATGCATCAATTTGTGTGCCTTCCACCTCATAGGGAAAATGAAGAGATTGAAAAAAAGGTTTTAAAAGTGTTCTGTGTTTTTCCCTTAAATGTATGCAATTATAATCAATAATTATGACTTGCTTTCCAGCTCTCCTTTTCTTCTTACACATCCACCCTTACACCTCCAGTATCGTGTCAAAACAGAGTTCAGCTGAGGACTGGTTAACTTTACACATATGTACATGAGTGGGAGATCTGTTAACTGTGGTTACACTGACAAACTGCAGGCGTGCAACTGCTCACCTGTACAGCTAGTTGCTTCCTATAGGTGGGTAGAGGCAAAGGAGAAAGGCCAGGGTTAGCTGCTCAATTAATATATTGCTGAGAGATAAATTAGATATTAGGAAGAAATTCTTCATTATGAGGGTGCTGAGGCACAGGCACAGGTTGCTCAGAGAAGCTGTGGATGCCCCATCCCTGAAAATCTTCAAGGCCAGGTTGGACAGGGCTTTGAGCAACCTGTTCTGGTGGAAGATGTCCCTGCCTGTGGCAAGGGGGATGAAATTAGATGATCTTTAAGGTTTGTTCCAACCAAAACAAGTCTATGATTCTATGATTTAAGTGGCCCAAGTTCTTTTGCATAGTTTTATTGTATGGGCTGATCAAAATTATACATATCATGGCTTAATTAAGAGTAAAATTACTCTGGTAGTTGCTATTTCTTTTAAAGCAATTACAAATGTTTTATTTGCTCTTCTTTGGTGGAGTTTTGAATTTTAAAAAGGCTCAGGTTGACAAAAATATCTTCCTAAATTCCTATCAGTAGTGTCCATCATGGTAGATGGAATGTTAATGTTAATTTTCCATGCCTATTAGTTTGCAGTTTTCTATGTTGGATTTCATCTTCTGCTTTTATCACTATATTGTCTCTCAGCCCTATCAGTCAGTATTGCAAAAACATTTGCAACTTTTTGCATTCAGCTTACCTTTGGATGATCCTGAATAATTTTTATCTTCATGTTGCAAGATCTTTTCACAGATCATATATAAAGATGTTGAAGTGAACGGGTTTGTATGTGATCCTCCTGATAACTGCACTTTTTCCTCCACAGAGAGATGTAGTCATATAATTCTACCCCACAATTCCTTTCTTTAAATAAAATAAATGATTAGAGACATTTTCTTTATCTCCAGACAGCTGACATATTAAGGAAGCATTAGTGACTAGAATTTCAAAGCTTTTTGAAAATTCAAGTATGCAGTTGATTGTTTGTAAAAAATGCTTATTACAGATTTCTCAACACCCTTACTTCAAAGGGGTATCTAGAATATTTTTGGTGAATATAATGCTGGGCATCTAAAGATCTTTAAACACTGCTTTTGTGGAAGAAATTTGATTGTAAAATATTGCTGAGAATTGAATCATCAGTCTCTCACTCAACTCCTTACAAATTTGAGTATATTGGTTTACCTAAATAGGTATGCATATAGGTATAACTGAGATCTTAGTTTGAAGAACACCTGTCTAATTTAGATTTGGTAGAAAGCGTCATTTTCTCTCCCATTTATTAATAACATGGTCCTATGCTGTGATTTAAGCTCAAAGCCCATCTTTAAAATTGTAGGTGGAATGTAATCCCTGAGGGATAACAAAAGTTATGCCATTTCTAAAACAAAACTTTCTGGAGTGTGTCTGTGCTCCAGAGTCCCAGGTTCGAAGTTGCAAAGGGCTTATTATTGTATGTGGGATGCTTTTTGTATGTCTGATATTCTTAGGAAAACAGAGGACTATATGTTTTTGCATACAAGACATTGCTTAATGCATGATGAGATCAAGATCAGACACTGGTGAGAGTAAGCTCTTGGAGATTTTTAATATTTTCTAAGGATGATCATGTCTTGCAACCAGAGGTTTCTGATCCATTGATGTTTACTGAAATAATTACAATATTTTTCATTGCATTAGTCAATGTATATAAGACCCTAATAGTTTCATAAGCATAATATAAATTGGATGCTCCTCAGGCATTGTCTCACCTGCTTACTTCTTGGGAAGGAATAATTTATTTTTTCTGCTCTGTAGGATGCTATGTTGCTGATTAACAATCAATGAGAACGAATGTCACACAACTGCTACTGGTTTTTACTTAACCGAGCTTCACAACAGTCATGCAGCGCTAAGGTGCCAAGCACATGGCAGTTAACTACTAATTAAAGAAAGCACTTCGATTAATATGCATTTTTTCCAATATGTTGCACATCTTACTTGATCAGTTGTGTCTGAGACAACAATTTGTTTATTCCAAAGTCTACAGTTTTCACTGTCAGTTTTGCTTTGCAACCTTTCAGCCTGTTTTATGCACTAGCAATTCTCTTTGGGATGGAAATTCCTCAGAGATAGTTGTTGTTGAAAGGTGTTAGCTTTCCTCTAGCTAAGTTCCTTTTAAATCTTGATCTCAAAAGCCTTCTGGTGGACAGATAAGGAATTCCTGGTGATATATAAAACCTTCAATGTAAATTACAATCTATCCATTAAATTGACATTAGAGGCAAAGCAAAAAGAACCATCCTAAAATCCCACCTCTAGAGTATTAGTTAATCTTTTTGACACAGTGGAAGCATCCAAGTGAGAAATCTATTTACTAAATGAATTCTGTGTAATCAGTTAGTAGAGGGAGAATCAACTCTTTCTTTACAGTGCCTCAAATGTAAATGAGTATACAATGGTATCGATGTGGTATTGATATATGAGCTAAAATGTTGTTTGAAATCAGGATGAAATGGAATTTGCAGGGTGTTCTAATCTGTGACTTGCTGTCATGTAGATATTCTTAAATGTAGCTGGAATGCTGATTTTAAAAGCGTGCAGTTTTAATACCTGATGCTTTAGCTAAACCCCACTCAAGTCAGTAGAAGCCTTTGTAAAATTTTAAGTGTTCTTTATTCCAAAGCTAAGCTTCAAATTCTTGCATTTTTGCTTGAAAAATTATGTCCAAAATTCTAGTGCTTCATTTCTGAAAGCCTGTGTTTTGGTTATAAATTACTTGTACACTATCATTGAGTTTCAGTGTTGTGCCATTTAGCAAATACTATCCCTAGAAGTAAGTTGTGTTAAGAAACTATACCTCCATTTACCTGACGAAGAATGCAGTTGCTTTAGTGGGAACTTTTTTGGTAGTCAGCAAAAAACAATACAGAATCAGGTATTCTCAAAATGAATGTTTGCATGATAATTAAAGTTTTATTGATTTATTTTTTTTTTAAATTTTTTAACCTGTGGAAAAATTAAAAAGAACAATTTAACTGCACTTGTTGCCAATATCTCAACTTGTCCAAAAATGGGGAAAAAGATGCAGATGTCTCACTGAGCAAGGCTGTGAATAGTGTTAAAAAGGAAATTTCAGCTGGGCAGCAGGCATGCTGACAGATGTTTTACCTTTTTCTGAAATAGCAATCCTTAAGTGGTATTTTCTGGGTTTGTTGGACTGAGGAAAAAAAAAATAAAATACATTAAAAAAATCCAGTGCAAGAAACAGACGCTAGTATAATGGCAGATAAAGTGCCAAATATATATATACATGTAGATAACCATAAAGGAAGCTTTTTCAAGATCCAGTCATAAACATCATGAAAGGGTGTGAAAGCATAGGGCAATATTTAGTCTTAACGAAACTTGAGAGTCAGTAGGGATCTCATTTTACATGGAGCCGAGTCTCTGTTCTTATTTCTGCCATGTCCCTCATTTTATGAACTGCATAAATGTATTATTTCTTTTTTTTGCTCCCAAATATACATGATTTCATGTTTATTTGCTGACTCTGAATTATTGATGATAACCACTATTCCATATAAGGTCTGTGTTTGTAGGGACAGCAGGTGAAAACAGTAATCTTGATTTTCAGTGAGGAAATGGGACTCTCGCAGCAGCCCTGGTTGGAATAATCTTTTGAACATTTTCTCAGCCTTGCCTCATATTTGCTGTCAAACTTGGAATGCCGGCCTCTTGAAACAAATGATCTCTTACAGGAAAGCTAATAAAATGTGGTATAAGAAAGCACAAAATTTGATGACGGTTTTCTTTTCTCTCTAAAAGGTTATTGAAAAAACCCAAAAGGAATGCAATGTTTGCCTTTGTTTTTTAAGTAAGATTTTTCTTCTATTGAACTAGCTGATGCTGAATGAATATTGGGTGCTTTCAGGTTGGTGGGGGGAATTCAGTGACTATGCAACTCATTCCGTAACTCATTCCCCCCTCCAAAACTTGTGAGGGTAGATTGTGTATGTAGAACACAGTCTGGAATTCCTTTGATGTTAGGACTGATCTTTCTAAGGCAAGCTGAATACATCTGGGCTTGTTCTGAAAACTTTTTTTCACCGGGTCATTTCCTACTTATGCAAGAAAATCTGTATGCAGCTTGGGCCTGGGGAGACACACACACACAATGAAAACCAATAAAGAACAGGATGCCTTTTTTCTTCCTTCTTCTTATATGAGATAAAGCAATCTACATTTCATAATGTTAAACAACAGTCATACTTAAAGTGTGATTGCCAAATTGTATTCTAAACAACTAATTCCTGATGACATCATGTAGAGGTGGGTTTTGGTTTTGTGTCACATTAATGCCATGTGCATTTTCCAATTATCATTATAATTTTTTCTTGCAATGTAGGTAATAATAATGTCTCTTTCTGCCCTTGCAGTATATAAATATTTTAGTCCCTTTATGCTCTAGTCAAATATGATCTAGGATGTCTGACTGAGTGGAAATACTCAGATCACAGCAAGAAGTGTTACAGATGGTTTAAGGGAAAATAAGGACTCTCACCCGAAGCTGTCAAGGGACACTTTTTGCTTTATTGCCACAGGATTGAATTGAGAGAACTTCTGGGCTTCTTCTGGGTGCACTCACATCTTGTTAATCCTTCAGAAACCTGCTCAGAGTCAGGTTTCCATTTAGACCTAGTATCTCTGAAATATAAACTCTTTTCTGGAGGTCATATGGCAGCCATGAATTCTAGAAAAGGACTTGGGGGTGTTGGTTGATGAAAAAATAAACATGAGCCAGCAGTGTGCACTCGCAGCCCAGAAAGCCAACCATATCCTGGGCTGCATCAAAAGGAGTGTGACCAGCAGGTCGAGGGAGGTGATCCTGCCCCTATACTCTACGCTCTGCTCTTGAGGGTGCCACCTGGAGTATTGTGTGCAGTTCTGGAGTCCTCAACATAAAAAAGACATGGAACTGGTGGAACAAGTCCAGAGAAGGGCCACGAGGATGATCATAGGACTGGAGCACTTTCCGTATGAAGGTAGGATGAGAAAGTTGGGGCTGTTCAGCCTGGAGAAGAGAAGGCTGAGTGGAGACCTCATAGCAACCTTCCAGCATCTGAAGGGGGCCTATAGGGGTGCTGGGGAGGGACTCTTCATTAGGGACTGTAGCGATAGGACAAGGGGTAAAGAGTTCAAACTTAAACAGGGAAGTTTAGATTGGATCTGAGGAAGAAATTCTTTAGTGTAATTTTGGTGAGGCACAGGAATGGGCTGCCCAGGGAAGCTGTGAATGCTTCATTACTGGAAGTGTTCAAGGCCAGGTTGGACAGAGCCTTGGGTGGCATGGTTTAATGTGAGGTGTCCTTTCCCATGTCAGGGGGGTTGGACCTAGATGACCTTAAGGTCTTTTCCAGCCCTATTCCATAATTCTATGATCATGCACTTTCGGTGTTAGGAAAACTTTACAATCTGTTCATTCCACACTTACTTTTCTGAGGGCTTTGAGAGTCCTTTCTAGTCATTTGCCTAAAACTCAGATCAGCCAGCCATGGTGTGTTTGTCCAGACCATACTGAAAGCAAATGTTGTATAAAGAAATTTTGTCTTGTACATGAAGAACAGCCCCCAGACATGTTTGTTCCTGTGCATGTCTTTACCCTAGAATCTTTCCTTCATATTTACTGTTGATCACTATTGCTGCATTTTAAATCCATAATTCCTTATTCATGGGTACAGTGAAAATATTGTTCTTTTCTTTGCAGCTGCCTTTTGTATCTAATTGCCCCTCCCTCCCCCCTCCCTCCTTTTCTTTTCTTTAGGCAACCACATTCTTTCAGATTTTCTTTCCTAACTGCCTGTTTAGAAAGTTGGGTGGTGTCATGGTTTAAGTCCAGCTGGCAACCCAGAACCACTCAGCCTCTCACTCTTTCCCCACCCACCTTCCTCCCCTCCATTCCCAGAGGCATGGGGAGGAGAATCGAAAGAATGTAACTCCCACAGGCTGAGATAAGAACAGTTTAATAACTAGGGTATAACACAAACCACTACTGCTACCACCAATAATAATAATGACAAGGGAAATAACAAGGGAAGAAAATACAACCACTCACCACTCACCTACTTGTACCCAGCCTGACCTGGGCAGCAATCTAGCCATTAACAGTAACTCCCCCAGTTAGTATAGGGGCCATGGTATGCTGTGGTATGGAATACCTCTTTGGTTAGTTTGGATCAGGTGTCCTGTCTCTGCTTCCTCCCGGCTTTCCCTCCTCCCTGACAGAGAATAAGACTCAGAAAAGTCCTTGGTCAGAGTAAACATTACTGAGCAAAGACTAAAATCATCGGTGTTATCAGCTTTGTTCCCAGGCTAAAAGTCTAAACCACAGGACTTCACCAGCTACTAGGACTGAGAAAAATGGCTGCTACTGCTGAACCCAGGACAGATGGAATATTTATCTTTTCTTCATGCTATTATTGGTTCTTTTCTGAAAGTTTGCTATGCAAGTAGCTGATGCTAGTTCTGTAGTTATGGAGTTGGCTATTCCTGTCTTAGTTAAGTACTCATCCTTCTTCAACCTAAAACAAATCTCTTAGAAAAGGCAGTCAGTGCATCTTTTCATTTTCACAGGCAACAGCCTGGTTACCACTGAGTTTCACACTGTCGTGGTTTAAGCCATAAATCAGCCACGCAGTTTGTTCACTCACTTCCCCCTTTTTCTTCCCTCTGCTCC